>JAFMSR010001729.1:0-25005 GCA_022818135.1 Saxidomus purpurata
TAACTTTACTGTAGCATTTAGTTTTTCTATTTGGACCTTGGATAAACAATGAAATAGCTGTACATGGGTGAAAAGTTTCTGATTGATTTTCACTTGCAATTTCAATTGCTCCCACACGTTAGAATGCAAAGGTCTGTTTCTCTAACCTACCCCTCCCCGCCTACTTTACCAATGCATACATACTGTCACTTTTGGTGTAGAGGCATCCTTGGAAGTAGGATGAAGGTCAAAGTTGTGAATCCCAGCAGTGGTTATATCTGATTAGCCGGTTGCTAAACCGACAGCTAGTTAAATATTGGTTAACATATTCATAGTCCTGTCTGACCAGTGTCTGGTGTTGAAGTATAGAGTTCGGCCGGTAAATGTGCTTTATGAAGGTGTTTCATAAGTCAGAAGTGGTTGGTCATTATACCCCCGAAACGAAGATTGGGGGGGGGGGGGGTATATATGAGTCACCTGTTGGTTGGATTGGACGGTCGGTCGGTCGGTTGGTCGGTCGGTCGGGCGGTCGGTCGGTCGGTCGGTCGGTCAGGCGGTCTGTTGCATTTTCCTTGTCCGGAACATAACTTGAAAACTACTAGTTGAAATTCAGCACAACTTAATACAATGGTCAAGCACATTGAGAGAAAATACAGTGCACGAGAACCAACACTCCATCTTGATTCATTACAGAGTTATTGCCTTTTGTTACTTTTCCTTGTCAGGAGCATTACTTAAAAACTGCTAGTTGGAATACAATACAACTTCATACAATAGTCTAGCACAGTGAGAGGAAGTGCAGTGTACAAGAACCATAACTTCAGCTTCACTCATAACAGAGTTATTGCCCTTTGTTACTCTTCCTTGTCCGGAGCATTACTTGAAAAGTACTGGTTGGAATTCAGTACAACTTCATACAATTGTCAAGCATATTGAGAGGAAGTGCAATATACAAGAACCATAACTCCATCTTGACTCATTACAGAGTTATTGCCCTTTGTAACTTTTACTTGTCATGAGCATAACTTGAAAACTACTGGTTGGAATTCAATACAACTTCATAGAATGGTCAAGTACATTGAGAGGAAGTGCAGTGCACAGGAACAATAATTATATCTTGACTCATTACAGAGTTATTGCCCTTTGTTACTTTTCCTTGTCTGGAGCATAACTTGAAAACAACTGGTTGGAATACTATACAACTTCATACAATGGTCTAGCACAATGAGAGGAAGTGCAGTGTACAAGAACCATAACTCTATCTTGACTCATAACAGAGTTATTGCCCTTTGTTACTTTTCCTTGTCCGGAGCATAACTTGAAAACTGCTGGTTAGAATGTATTACAACTTCATACAATGGTCTAGCACAATGAGGGAAAATGCAGTGTACAAGAACCATAACTCTATCTTGAGTATTTACAGAGTTATTGCCCTTTGTTACTTTTCCTTGTCTGCAGCATAACTTGAAAACTACTGGTTTGAATTCAATTTCACTTCATAAAACGGTCAAGTACATTAAGAGGAAGTGCGGTGCACAGGAACAATAACTCTATTTTGACTCATTGCAGAGTTATTGCCCATTTTTACTTTTCCTTGTCGCAGAGCATAACTTGAAAACTACTGGTTGGAATGCAATAAAACTTCATACAATGGTCCAGCACAATGAAAGGGAGTGC
The DNA here is from genome assembly GCA_022818135.1 of Saxidomus purpurata. Taxonomy (NCBI): domain Eukaryota; kingdom Metazoa; phylum Mollusca; class Bivalvia; order Venerida; family Veneridae; genus Saxidomus; species Saxidomus purpurata. The sequence goes on from JAFMSR010001729.1 coordinate 1,657, forward strand.
ATTGTACAATAACCATAACTCTGTCTTGACTAATGACAGAGTTATTGCAAAGAACAATATCTCTATTTAAGTTGTTTTTTGCAAGGTATTATGTTTCTACGAAATTTCTCAGTTTATAAAGCAGTCTTTCGGGGGTAATAATCACCTTTAGTGATAGCTCTAGTTTAAGTAGGGGTGATGCTATAATAAACACACACTTTACCTTGTAACCCTATGTACATGTAAATAAATGCATACTGAAATTTGTTTTCGAAACGATGGAAGGAAGCCAATTATAGAAGGATTGCATGGTGACATGTACATGTTATCCCTCTCTCTCTGACCGGCTAGAAAGAACCTGTTTGGGGTGACTGTTCCTTTCAATGTAAAATAACATTAATCAACACCATTTTTAAAGAGCATACACATAAATCAGTGCTACATGTTTATACATGTATATAGGAGTCACCCGGTGGTTGATCGGTCGGTCGTGTGGTCGGTCGGTCAGGCGGTCTGTTGCATTTCCTTGTCCGGAGCATAACTTGAAAACTACTAGTTGGAATTCAATACAACTTCATACAGGGGTCAAGCACATTGAGAGGAAGTGCAGTGTATAATAACCATGTTACTTTTCCTTGTCTGCAGCATAACTTCAAACCTACTGGTTGGAATTCAATGTCACTTCATACAAAGGTCAAGTACATTGAGAGGAATTGCAGTGTATAGGAACCATACCTCTATCTTAACTCATTACAGAGTTATTGCCCATTTTTACTTTTCCTTGTCGCAGAGCATAACTTGAAAACTACTGGTTGGAATGCAATACAACTTCATACAAAGGTACAGCACAATGGGAGGGAGTGCAGTGTACAAGAACCATAACTTTATCTTGAGTAATTACAGAGTTATTGCCAAGAACAATATCTCTTTATTAGTTGTTGTTTTTTTGCAAGGTATTCTGTTACTACGAATTTCCTCAGTTTATAAAGCAGTATTAATCACATAAGTGATAGCTCTTGTTTTCTTAAAACTGCTTATTACATTTTGTGTATTCCGGTTTGAATGATATTTTATAAAGAAATGATATTTGATTTATAGTAAAATTTGTTTGTAAGACTGTGGATATAGCGAAATCAGAATATAAGGAATATATTTTCTCTGTCAGAGATTCTTTCTTTATTTTACTTTTCTTATGGAAATGTTATATGAATATAACAAACTCCGGATAATGATATGGTCCTAATGAGTTTGTTATCAACAAGTTACCTGTATGTCCTTTACATTTTGGACTTGATGGTATGTCGGTTATTAAACAAGACTTATTTGCCAAAAATAGTGTGCACTGTTGAATAAGATCATAATTAAGTGAAATATTTTTATCATAGTCTGCACTTGAATCAGAAAGGCAGAACTTACTGTCTGGTATTATTTAAGAACTTGGGATTTTCAACAAAATGCTGCAGTTCTGATAGCTGTCATTTTCATTAAAAAAAATGGTAGAAAAAAGTGGTCTGTACAGTAAATAAATTACAGGAAAAGTAATAACAGAGTATGGACATGGTGGAAAGTCACCTATCTTGATTACATATTACTTCTTACTTTTCCAGGGAATATTACCACCATTATACAAATGTGTGACTTTGACCTACAATTTCTTTTCTATTTGTCTGAGCACTGATCTCACAAAAGAGATCAGGTTCAAGACCTGACTTTTAATATCTGAATGTACACTAATCATTTACATGTTTCTCTAATATTAAGGGAAGATACATAATTATGAGTTACTGAATTTACTCTAAACTTGTTTTATTGGTAGTTCATTAGCATGGCTGTTATTCTTATTTTTATTACACACTATTTATCATAAACAATAAACCTGGTTTCAGTATAATGCTTTCAAAGTCAAATGAGAACTGTAACAGTTGTATATATGGGTCTGTTTTAGGACAGAAAGTTTATCCATTATTCATTGGAACAATTAATCTTATCCTCTTGTTTTAAGAAATGAAGCTGGTCCCTCATTAATCCACAGCCTATTCAAGTTGTTTTATTGCCTTAGGCAGTACTTAAACATTTGCTTCAATTCCCCCCGTATCAGTATGTTATGTAAGATTACATAATAAAGATATGTCAGAGGGGCCATAAAGTACACTATAGTCCAATTTTGAGCACTGAACCATGAATTTACTAAGATCTTACTGTAAAAAGTTTAGTTTATACAGTGGCGCCTGCGTGTGGGTTCCCCGTGCACACGGTTTCTTTCGCGTGCAACACGAACGGCACACGCTTCACAGTTTACGCTCGATTAACCGTGTAGCCAATCAGAACTATAAATAAAACGTGTATCGTGCAGAACCGGGTTTAACCGTGCAGCCAATCAATTACGCACACTAACCGTGTAGCCAATCAACATCGAGATGATATAGCCGGACATTTTTTGTAGATAGATGTCTGAAAACGTTTTATATGGCAAGCGAAATGCACATTAATTCTTGAAACCATAGGTTTAACTGTTAAACCCATAGTTTAACACCTCTTAAACCCCTAGTTTCAGGTGCCGTTTGCACATTAATTCTTAAACGTAGTTTAAAGTCTGTTAAAACCATAGTTTAAGAGACGACCAATCAAATGAGCTGAAACCACGGTTTAAAGTGTCACGTGACTCGTTAAAACGATGTTTTACATATAATACTTTAAACTGTGGTTTAAAACATTAATCTAGGGTTTTACGTGCCAAATGCACATTAATTTAGTTAACTCTTAAAAACAAAAATAATATCAAACAGGGAATGCCACGTACCAAAAACGCAGCCTCCCCAAAACGAGCCCCACAGCACCCAGAAGTGCACACCACCAACACACACACACACACACACGCACACAAACCTATAGTTTAACAACTCTTAAAGCCATAGTTTCAGGTGCCGTTTGCACATTAATTTCTTAAACCGTGGTTAAAAGTCTTAAACCGTAGTTTAAAGTCTGTTAAACCCATAGTTTAAGAGATAACCAATGAAATTAGCTGAAACCCCAGGTTTTAAGTGTCACGTGACACACTACTTGACGCACTAATATAATAACGAATGATATACGTGTAGAAAATCTGTATTTGATAAATTTTTAATTTCGCATTTTAAATTTGATTTAGTTTATACGTTATAAACAATTATTTGGACAATATCTAAATGTAATTTTGGATATGAAAAAATATTAGCGCATAGCGTAAACTTGTTTTTTTATCCATTCATTCATTCAATACAATATTTCTTTATATATGCGTTTTAACCCATTTTTTCAAAGAAACATTGATCTGACACCCTCGTTAAAATTCAACGGTCACAAATAAATAAATTGCAATTCACTTTGACAATCGTTCATCTAGGCCTGCCTTTAGCAAGCTGTTGTATAAACATTAGAAGTATGTTGTCTTACCTGTTTGATTATTTGACAATTTGCAATATTTCGGATGTTAAATAAGAATATTTGGCTACACGGTCCTAATATGACAGGTTACAGTATATGAAAAAAACTAGATTTCCGAAAAAAAAATGTACTTGTAACAAGTTTTGTACAAAAAAACATATATATCATAGACATTAATTTCTCATACGAAACCGGAAATGATCGAGCCAATCTTAAGCTGCACTTCAATGTATATACAAACAATTGAATTAATAAATTTGGTCACAGCGCCACCGTATGTAACGGCATGACATCATGTTACTATGGGGGCTGCTAGTCATTTTAACAGGCGGGCAGTTTACCTAAACATTGTTTCTGCTAAACACTAGTACTAAACTCCTCTTCTCCGTTTGAAACTAACAATTTTCTCACATAAAGAGACATGGTCGGTAGGAATACTCGATTCCATGCGGTGCACGACATTTCGCCGAAAGACATTTCGTCGACTACGACACTTCGCCGAATAAGAAAGTTGGTCTAATACGACAGTTTGTCAAAGACAAGACTACGACAAGTGGTCGAAAACTAGTTTTAACACCACAGCATTTGGTCGAAAACTGTCAAACTGCAAATAATCCCTTTGTTATTGACTTATATTCTTTAAGTTTACGTTGTGCACAAAAAATTTGATACAAGTGTATAATATATTAATAGTGCACGGCGATCTCCCTGCTGGTCTCTATTCATAGGGTGGTCTCTATTCGGAGGTGGTCTTTATCACAGGTTTGACTGCTTACAGCTCACATACTTGTAATTATACAAGATAAATAGCAAATAGAAAAATAGTATCATTGAAGCCTGTCCAGCATTACTTTTACTAGGTTTAGTAAGATATAATATAATGCCTCTCAAACATTCCATGATCTGTGGAAAACACGTTTTCTAATTCGGTTTTACGTTTTGCGTCGTATGATTGACCGATGCATTATGCAGACGATAGCCTATGTCATGTTGTGAATGTTTATTAATTGTAAATACAAAATAAGTGCCTCTAGCTTTTCATTTACGGGCAGTTTACCTATAACCATTGTTTCTGGGCCAAACCAGTACCACGTGTAGACCCATATCCTCCGTAATATACTGTATTGTTTTGCTCACGCAAAGAAACATGTTCTGTAGCAATGCTCGAACCCACGAAGGTGTATCGCTTCTGTATAAGGTGGGATAAGAGGGATTGGGGGTGGTTTCCGGCATCAGGACAGACGTGCTTTTCACCAGGTGATATTACTTTATGATGATTTTAAATCAGTTTCAAGCTTTGAAGGCTGAAAAGGAATAATGTCCGCTTCTGCCAAATTATGAAGGGACTAATGTCCCCTTGTGCAAAATTGGGCTGTAGGGCCGGGTTGTTTAACGCGAATGTTGCTCGCCGCATTCTTCACGCGTCACATTTAAGTATGAATACATTTAAATTACCTGTTATATTAAAGTTTATAAGTAAAGCAAAATGATGTTTATAGTTTGTACTAATTCAATTTAGATCGATTGTGAAGAAATCTTGAAACTTGTGCGGTCACTCGAGTCCGCTTCCTGAAAAAAACAGTACTGGTGTCGCAACCTTGGTGGGGCTCGAATCCGCAACCTCCAGGATGAGCGGCAAACACCTCAACCTCTACATCACCACCATCTCATATTTATAATATAGTATAACTACATATGATTATTTTTTTATGACAAATTGAATTACATTTAAACCTCCGCCCTAAAAACGTTACATTAGGACCCAGTTTAAACTGAAATTGGGATAAATTCATTCTCTTATCGGGATATTGCCTACGGCTAAAGTCGTGCCTTGCTTTTCATAATACTATATCGGTCTGTATCCTCTGAAGCTTAAAATCATTTTACCGGATATACATGTAATTTTTATAAGAAGCTGTTAAAACCATGCAAACCAATAATATACAGGCGCGGCATAATTAGTTAAGTGTTTTCATGTTTCCAGTATAATGTAACTTTTTATAAGTTTCTAACATGTGTCAGAAACAAAAATGTCAAAGTCAAGGCTAATACACGCCACTGACGTAATCAACTCCCGATAAAATTTAAGTTATTTTATAAACATAAACGACATGATAATATTTCCTATTTTTAATGATTTTTTTCATTTTTCTGAGACTTGACTAATTTGATCTGTTTTAAATTTAAAATGGTAATTGTCATATTACTATACTTTGTATGATCAGTTAAATTAAAACGCGCAAAATGTGACCATGTTAACTAAAAAACCAGTCAATCTTTAACTTCCGCATCAGCTATAACAACTATAAAATTATCTAAGAATCACAAACGGGTTTGAATAAAACAATCATACTAGATTATGGTGATATAACATGTATATAAAGAAGGGAAAAGGGACTGTTTTAAGTTTTGTTAAAAAGGTATTGTCGCACGGATGTCCCATAATGCTGCTCTAACTCTTCCGAATGATCAGTCCGTCTGCTCGCTTATTGATTTATGGCTGGACATTACGTAACATTTATAATGACCTGTAATAAAATACTTAAACTGTATACTAGGTGTTGATTGTGCATTCTATTAAAAACAAATCTGTCAATGAAACGGATATATGTTTAAGCCCTAAATGAATGTTTTAGCTAAAACTATACACATAGATCTTTTTAATTATATGTAATACAAGTCGGATCAAGACCGTCATATTTTACCGTCCCCAGCAGTTCTCGCATTAATGCTGTAAAATGTGTATCTTTCATTATGTCAAAGTTATATGAATTATACAAGCAATTACAAGTCTTTGGCACAGTCGATTTTTTAACGAGGATGTTGGATCAGTGTTTCTTGATATAGTGGTTTAAAGCGCTAATATAAAAAATATGATATTGTGATAACTAAATAAATGAATAAAATTACATGTTTACGCCATGCGCTAAAATGTTTTATGAACAGTTACTTGTTATGTTACAAAAATCCCCTAAATTACATCCGAAGATAACATATAGATAATGACCAAAGAGTTGTTTTTGACAGCCTATGTCATGTTGTGAATGTTTACACACAAATTCCACGCGTCACAGTGAAAGGTCACGTGATACTTTAAACTGTGGTTTCAGCTAATTTGGTTGGTTGTCTCTTAAACTAGGGTTTAACAGGACACGTGACACTTTAAACCGTGGTTTCATCTAATTTGATTAGTTGTCTCTTAAACTATGGGTTTAACAGACTTTAAACTACGGTTTAAGACTTTAAACCACGGTTTAAGAAATTAATGTCAAACGGCACCTGAAACTATGGGTTTAAGAGTTAAACCTAGGTTTAACAGATTAAATGTGCATTCGGCGCGTAAAACCCTATCTTAAAGGTCCAATACTAAGGAAAGAGAAAATTCAAATATACTTTAAAAAGCACACAAATATGTTATTTTTAATAAAAAATGAAAGTTGCTATGTAGAAATTCTAAATAAATCACAGTTCATACACAATTATTTTTCTATGCATTATGAAGAAAGTTGCAAAAGACCTGGGTAGTCATTTTGTCGATTCATTGAGATTTCAACATAATACACATACTTTTCTTTGTGTTCCAAACACTTTCTGTAAATTTTAACCTGCCAATCTTCATTATTTAGTGTCTTGCATAAAGTAATGTACTTGCCATTGAAATAACTGACAACTACTTTTCGCTTAGTAGTGGACCTTTAAAGTCTTAAACCACAGTTTTAAAGTAAATTTGTATTTACTTGTCGTTTTTAATGAGTCACGTGACACTTTAAACCGTGGTTTCAGCTCATTTGATTGGTCGTCTCTTAAACTATGGGTTAAACAGACTTTAAACTGCGGTTTAAGACTTTAAACCACGGTTAAAGAAATTAATGTGAAAACGGCACTTGAAACTAGGGGTTTAAGAGTTGTTAAACTATGGGTTTAACAGTTATAGTCATTTCGTTTCTTATGAAATTTATCCAAGCGATAAGACTTTTTTGCACTCGTTAGCATTCTTGTAGCCTAATTAATTTGGCGTTTCTATGTGACCCCTTTCACAGATCTGATATTATATAACTGTCACACCTCTACGCCTAATTTTAATGTGCTCCATAATAAAAAAGTGTAGTTTCAATATTAGATACAACTGGCGCTAGCCAAAATGACGTCTTGAGCTAATTCTGAGATATTTTCTTTTTGGGCCAGAATCTCGCAGAGGAGAGATATCGCCCATACAAAAAATAACACAATTACCCTACGCGCGTACAATTAGTTGGACTAGAACCGGCGTTAGCCTAACAAATTAGTGCGCCAGGGCTTTTTGTTATATACGACAGCCGCTCTTCGCATGCAATATCAGTTTGTAATATCGGTCAGTCTTGCAGTCGAAATATTTAGGCTAAACCGTGCATAATACACAATTTATCTACTTCTAAAAAACAATTTTCCGGTCTAAAATAATGAATTAAATATCACTTTAAACGAAAACCTAAACATTTATGAAAAACCTCACCACAAAAATCCGAATGTTTAAACCTAAACATGCAAGTTTACACATAAGGCATGATATGCCTTTTATTTTCATATTACACCGATTGATCGGTGTGTAATTAGATAAATGTAACTTAGAATTGTGTTATCATCATTTTAAAACTTAATCCTATCATATTCAATCATAAATACATTTATATATTGGATTTTATTGGGTTTATAAGTGCCCAACAGAATTTCATTGGGGATGTGTTCCCAGCTATTGGCACTTCAAAGTGAGACGTAGAAGGCAGACAACTGTAAAATGTCAACCTGTAACATCGGTCTGCCTTCGAAGCGGAAAAAGTGAGACTAGCATTCTTGTACATCATTGATAAATACAGTGAAAGCCTGTGAAACAGCAAATAATGCTTACTTGATATTTATTCTCAGATTAACCAATCTGATTATTAGGTCTTTCATTTCTCCATTCAGTAAAAGGTGGAAACTCTGTCTTTGCCGTTGACTCATATAAAGGTCCGTATATTGCAATATAATAGAGATCGTCTTCTTTCATTTCTAATCTTGGTTATTGTATTATTCAAAGTTATAGAGACCAGCGAAGAAAGCCGAGGAATCACCTTTCCCGAATGTAAATTAATTATCAGTACCCGGATGTGCGATTCAGAAAATACAAGCAATTAATATATTTTACAACTGTGCTTTTATTCATTGGAGACCGTAAACATGTCTGTCTTTCTAATTTGTATCATGGCTACTGCGTATTTGTATAGGAAAACACTGAACTGTATTACTGATAATTTGAAAGTTGTGTGGATGCGGAGCTTAGACTGTGCTCTATCTGTAATAGAGGACACGATCTTTCTGAAAATTACAATACTTTTCATATTTTTTTTTACCGCCTAGATTTTTGTTTTACAATTTACAATTTGGAAAAGTTACAATCGGCCGGTTCGAAATAAGATAAAAAACAAATACACTTCATTGCTCCGGTATATAATTTGTAGGCTACAAAATACTTTTAACAGCAAACAAGTACATGTATTGATTTTGTTTCGGTAAAAAAATTGAGGTCGCTACCACACAATTTTGTTATGTCACATGATTTTACGTCACACAATTTATTGTACGGCATGAGAACTGTCAATCAACGTGCCATGATACAAATCAGATAGAGTAACTGTTGGCTCTAATAATAATGTCATTTTTCAGAGGTGTAACCTTCTCGAAATAACATGATTATTCTCGCCAACAGTACTCTACCTAATACTTAAAAGCAGGGATTGTCATCAGGAAATTGGGAATTGGCCTTGGCCTTGCAATTGAGAAATTTATGCGAGATAAAAGTCCACTATGCGACATTGTCAACCGGAAGTCGAAATAAATTTACCTCCCTCAGATATGGACTAAAATTCAGGCCCAGAATCGGATTAGACTGGTAATGCATAACACGCAGTACTGTGTGCTGTTACGTTATAGTGCGACTAAAAATCGATACCACACAAATGCTTCCTCCAGAAATGCTGAAATGATGTAAACAAACTTCGGGAAAACTTAACTTGCATTTTGGGAAGTTGCTCTGCCATCTGAGTTGGGAAAGAATACTATATTTTTGGATTGGGAAGTGGCCGAATATTGGCGTATCTGTTCTGTATATAACTATTTTCCTAACCGGTTTTGATAACAACTAGTCAGAGCGGAGACACTAAAAGACAACTAGACAGTCCGAATAATTTAAAGTATTTTATCCGATATTGATTTTGTGATCATAAACTATCAGAATATTGTAAAAAATTGTAATACACTATGGAACGACTAGGTACTCTTGAATGTTTAATTACAAAACTGAGAATTCAACGTATAAAACAAAGATTTTTTGGTAACTTGCCCAACACCCCTATATAGATCATCAAAAGTGTGCGGCCTGACTAGTTCATTTAGTGTCTTTGAAGATGTTCCGCACTGTAGCGCATGAAACACTTGTCTAAAATGCGTCTTTACGCGTTAAAGTATAAAACTGAAACTTTTCAGCAAATTAACTTTACAGTAGCACTTGTAGATATGTCTTTTTGAAATATATTACATATTTTATGCTTTAAACATGTTGTAATTGTTGTATTTTATGTAGATTTTATGCGTGGTTAGAAAATGGTACGAAAATGTCCGCATTTTGCCGAAGTCGGTTCGTACCTGGGTACGAATAACTAAGAAATCACATAGATCATACATCATGGCATAGATCTGTGTCCGATTGGTTAAGGTCACTAACTGATGATCACTTGTCCCTCACCACTGTAGGTTCGTGCCCTACTTTGGTCGAGTTCTTTTATGTCTGGAAACTATCTAGGTTCTACCCAGGAGCCCGCTAGTGACTGAAATAATGCCCGAATTGGCACTTAGGGTCTTCCTCCTCCATGAAAGCTGGAAGTTGCCATCATGACCTTAGCTGTTGATTGTGACGTTAAATCCAAATCAATCGATTGGCACAATACAATCAACCCTATGGGTATATTCCATAACTTTTGAATTACATTAAAAGTTGTTCAAACTATACACTTTCAGTTAAGTTTTGTCAAATTCTACTTCTCAGTAACCATTAACAGCTATGATACTTCATAAGGTAGTTGAGCACAGTCACTGAATGCAAAAGGTAAGCACCTGGGTTCATATCTCATAAGTAAAGTTTACACAAAATGTTAAAGGTCACAATTTGTGGACAGTTGTGTCTCCAGTTTATAACTTTACTCGTGTAATGGTTGTTCTGATATTTACACATGTTTGTGTACAGTCTGTGTTGTCCTGATATCTACACATACACATACGATCATAAGCTTTCCAATGATGTATTTATTGTGACAATATCAGCAGCAACCATATCAGACGGACAGTTTACAAATAGCTCATTTTCTATAGATTATAAGCGTATAACATTCAGTTTACTCGAAATTCAAGGAGATATCTATCAAGTTGATACACTTCGGATATTTGCGTTGTACAGTCTCAAAACTGTAAACCCATGTATTCTTCAAAATTGAAGCCCTGTCTTTTAACTGATCAATTTATTATTTCAGTCAATATAACTACAAATGTATCATATCATAATCTATTTATCAGACGGGTGTAACTTTTTTTTCAGTTATTTTTGAAAATAACTTCAGTAAGTGATATTTGAAAAATTTTGTTGATAAAATGACTTCCCTTCCCTAAAAAAATTAACTCCCTTGAAAGTTGAGGTTACCAAAATAATGGGAATTTCTGAAAATAACTTATCCAGGTTGCATTTCAACATTTCAGTTTTTCTGAATTTCTTCATTACTAGCAGATTACATCTGCAAATACGTTAAGATAAGAGAGAAATAATATAGCTGACAGTAATGAATTTTCAATTAGACATATAAATGAATTTATTGCCAAAATTGTCGTAAAGAAGACCTGAAGAATGTCCTACTTCAAAGCCCTTGTGCAAGAAGGTTTTGTTGTGGTGTAACAGATTTTATTTGATTATCTTAATATTTCAATGATCAAAGAAATAGAAACAAATTGTATAACTGTCCAGAAAATTCATATTCTTGTGGAAAAATTATGTTAAATCTTTGTACTATTTGAACCAAAAAATCTTGAATGAGTTATAATGACTGAAAAATAACTTACAGAAGTTATTTTAGTGAGTGAATCATGAGTAAAAGATAAATATAACTTGTAGAAGTTATTCAAAATAACTTAAACAAGTTATGCCCTGGCTGTTTATAATTGCTCTATGTTTAACAATTTACCTTTGCTCTACCAAGATAATTCAAATCATGAACCTGCATCAAAACTGACCGTGACCAGGGACTAAATTTATTTTACCTAGCTGATTTCTATAGGAAATATTTAAAAAATTTCTAGTCAAAATTTAACAAGGCCTAGAGTTTAGATATATAAACATGTATAGCACTGCCTAGTTGATTTCTTATCAAGGCTCCTGTTTCAAAATTGACCATGATTTTACATCAGCATAAGGAGGTATGAGCGTTTATCTGCGCATGCGCCGATAAACAAAAGTTGTGTTGCCAATGTCGTAAAATGGCTACAACTCAATATAGATATTTTGTTAATATTGTACTAAAGAGTGTAAATCAGTAATAATACTCTTAATAATTTCTTCATAACTTAGGTGCAGCGGTTTTACGACATACAATGCTATTTTCGTTTTTGGCATTACAACGAATTCCGTGTTACTTTGGCGGTTTATTTTGACAGCAAAAAACAATATCTGATTCATCATATTTATTAATTAATGCATTTTATTTAATATACTGATGATATACATATAATAATTGAATAAACCGGTACTACACCGATACGAAAAAACGGCCAGTTCGCCAAATGAAAGTGTTGTAAACCTTCGAAACCATCAAAGATAATTTTGAAACAACATATGTGATCATGAATATGTATCGACCCCATGTATTGGAGACGACAACATTTGCCAAGAAGTGTAAAAGTGACTGGCAGGCCAGTAGACATGTTGTTGAGTTGGACGTTCTTGCCAATGGTTTAAAAATTGTATTTCATGCAGCCAGCATCTATTTTTAGAGAACTGTATTTCAAATTCCTGTAGTATAACAGGTCTAGCAGCAATTTCATCAATTAGATGTGTACTATGTAATGTGGTGAATACGGTACCAACTGAAAACTATGGAATGTGCTTGACATGAACACAAAACATTGAACAGGTGAGTGATCTTTAGTAAACTATCTGTCCACCAAAACATCCTTATGTTTTATCTTTCTCGTTCTTTCATCAACATTGAGCAACGGTATTAGTTTATTGAAAAAAATATTTTAGCTCGATTGTGAAGAAAGCTTGTAGTTTGTGGATTCACTCCCAAGTCTGCTTCCTGGAAAAAACAGTTCTTGTGTCATATGAAGAAGTACGGGCATGACCCCGTAGGCTCGACATAGCAACCTCATTGATGAGCGGCCATCAGCAACGGTATTGACTTTAAGAAGCTGTTGAACCCGCAATGTAACTTATATGTTGAGGTGTTAGGTGAGAGAATAGGTGCTGATTAACTTCTAAAGTTAAATTTTTTGTAGGAGAGTGCAATATGAAGCGTCCAAATTCCAGAGACACACCTGGTTCTTTTTGTTTTACATGCCAGGTGTATAGCACCCATTCATGATGGGACTTCGGTTTTAAGTCTCATCCGAAAAACTGTTTGTAATTTTTAGTTGGGAATCGAACCCACAACCCCGAGATTACAAGTCTCGTGCTCTACCTATGTATTGAGCTAACCGGGCTGACTGGTGACTTTTTTTGTCGGACCTGAGCTAAATCTAATTTTAGAAATAAACAAAACAACACCCAGTAGTATGAAGAACTTAAGGCAAATAGGTTAAGATTGCATAAAGACTATATATAATAATTATACTAGTCTACTTTTGCGAGTACATTTGTAAGTCAGTCAGTTATAGCAAAATTTTAAATAAACTTCAGTACCTTAAACCATTCAATAATATATGTACAGTTGTTACTGTACAATTAATAGGTGGATGCTATTTATTACAGAAAAACAAAAATAATATCAAACAGGGAATGCCACGTACCAAAAACGCAGCCTCCCCAAAACGAGCCCCTATATTGATTAATTGTGGTGAAATGAGGCATTTTTCTCCATAGGTTCTTCTTCGAAATTGTATTTATTTTTCAATTTGCGTTCATTTAACACATAATCTATGTTTCGAGAATACAATCTACTAGATGTAGGGAGTGCCTCTTTAAATTTGTACTGTTTCAAATTGACATTTATAACGATATCATCTTCCGTAATGGGCAATATAGTAAAACTCGATATTGTTTTATCTAAAACAGTTTTAAACTAAGACAACATGTAGCTTATCGAGTCATTTTCCAGCCCACTTCCTGGTGTCATATGAGAAAGTATGGTCATAACTCCAGTGGGGCTCAAACCTGCAACATCCAGAATGAGCGGTAGATACCATAACCTCTACACCTTGGCTCCCTCAATATTATTAAAAACAAATTGCCCTTTCATCTCATAAATTATTTTACTTTAGATCCACATACATGCATATGACTCATCCCATTACATTATTGATTTATTCATTCGGTACATCTTGATCTTGCTACCATAAACGACAGTGTCATCGGATACTTTATTTCGTATTTGTCGTGAATTTTGACAAAAAAGTATCGCGTTTGGACATTATACATTGTTTAAACTACAGCTTCCAATCAAACCCAACATGTCTTGCTTAAAAATATGCTCAAAATCATTAGAAATTTCACAGACTAGTCTGTAAAAAACCTTATGTTCCTTAAAATCTGTCAGACAGCAGCAAACATTAGCTTAAGCCAACTAGCAAACAGGCACTGTTTAGTAAGACTGTCAGCTTGAGACCGGTACCTGTATGAGAGTATTCAAGAGGCCTTACTGTAAAATATTTAATAAGTATCACAATTGTATATTTATATATATATATGTTATTTGATTGGATACTTTTTACTACAATATCTTATTGGTGTAGACTACTGTTTAAAGTGTTATGCTTGGACATATTTTTTACATCAATAGGATGCAAATGTTTTCCTTGAAAGGGATTGCAAAAAAGTTGAAAATACATGTACAAGTGAGCAAAGTATATCAATAAGGAAAAGCGAACATCACCTCTACCATGGATTAAATCTAGTTGTCCCGCATGCTAAACATGTGCTTAACCATGTCTCTAAAGAGTTTCAGACAAGATCTACTTCAGTTATAGATCAAATCTATTTCAGTTATACACCAGATCTACTTCAAATCAATTATAGTCTTATAGACCATACCCACTTCAATTATAGACCAGACCTGTTTCAGTTATAGACCAGATTGACTTCAGTTATGTACCAGACCTACTTCAGTTTTATAGCAGTCATACTTCAGTTGTAGACCAGATTTATTTCAGTTATACGTTGTGTTATAGAAAAGTAAAATTCTGTATTGTCAGACATTTCTCTACAACACAACAGAAGGTATTGAAACTATCAGCATATCTGAAGAAAATAGTTTTGATACCAATTTCTTTGCTCTCTGAATTATGTTACTAGTTTCATATGCTGACAAGATAAACTACTGAAAGAAAGGAGTGAGGTGATAAATAAAATGATATTTTTAGTTTCTTTTGATGGAATTGACATCGTGAAGTGTGACTAAAGGTTTTAGCTTACTGAAGGTGTTAGCGTATTCAGTTAATATGAAAAAAGTATAACTATATTTTTACATTGTGTATAATAAAGCAAGATGATCACCAGTATCTTTATTTGTAGTCATAGTAACAGTGATGGAAGAAAGCCAATTGTTCATTATGTATTTTATAGGTTCATAAAAAGCTGGGAATTTAGCCATGACTACAGCGGCAAACATCAAAGAAACAAATTGAATGGTATAATCTTAGTTTATGAATGCTTTCATGGATATTGTTCAAATGTTTATACCCCCCCTGAACACAAAGGTAAGGGAGGGTATACTGATCCAACTTGTCTGTCTGTCTTTATGTCTTTAGACAGAATCTTGTGGACACTAAATCTCCAAAACCCCCTGGTTAGAATTTAATGATACTTTACAGAAGTGATAAGTACAATGCCTAGTTAGGCATGGGGCCATGTTTTGGGTCTCAAGGTCAAAGGAGCAAGTAATAGTAAAATCTTGTTGACACTAAATCTCCAAAACCCTGGTCAGAATTTAATGATACTTCACAGAAGGGATAACTACAATGCCTAGTTGTGCATGGTCAATGTTTTGGGTCTCTAGGTCAAAGGCCACAGGGGTTTGAGATAATAAATTATTGTGCACTTTTAATCTCCAAAACCCATGGTCAGAAGTTAATCTTACTTAACAGAATCCTTAAGTTGTGCAGGTCAAATAATTAAAGCATCAACTATTACATATATTTTATATACTGTGTCAGTGGGGTGTTTGGGGGGTATTCATCACCTTAAGTTATAGTTCTAGTTTGTAAAAGTTTCACCTAGTTCGAACTGCGAGTAGTGAAAGATATAACCATTTCATTCCTGTTTATTTAGTGTAAATGTCTTGCTTTACAATCAATTTAGTCTTGTGATCAGATGAGTGAGATAGCACCATGATAGCACTCTTGTTACATAATGTGATCTTAAATGATTTACAAATTCATAATATCAAAATATGTTTGCATTGATGTTTTTAATGAATTGATTTGACACAGCCATATATGCCTGAAAATGTGATTTTATTTTTCAGGAATAAAAAGAGAACAGTAAATGAGCTCCATAAGGGTCCTATGAACATGTACCAGAGTAATTTAGCTTTTGAAAATAGTGAAGATCTACCTGAAACAGTACCTGAAGCAGTATACACGCCCTCTGCAGATACTTTACAGACCATTCACAACAGGATATTCTTTGATCTTGAGACTTCAGGACTAGGTATTGTATTTGCATCAGAGGTTAAGATTGATGTTGGTATAGCAGCCTTATTACAATTATACAAGTTGGTTTTACTACATGTATATCATTTCATAAGCAGTTCAATTTCCATAGAATCAATAGCTGTCATATGGAACATATTTTGTCTTTGTGAGTTTAAAGGCTATGTCAATAGCTATTAAATACTATAAAATTGGACAACATTGGCCACTACCTTGGACACAATATCATGTAACACTACACATTACACTAGTAAAATACTAATCAATCTTTTAATAAATCTGTCTTTATCTTGTAGTTAAGTATAGATCAAATGTTTATGTCCAATTATTTCAGTGCATTTTTTCTCTGTGTTTTACTGAATCAACACATGATTTGAAGATGAACTTACTTGGTTTTTGGTACGTGGCTTTCCCTGTTTGATATTATTTTTGTTTTTTACTGATATATTTAGCAGTAGTATAAAATCTACTTGACTAGTTGTCAAACTTTGCAGTAAGGCTCAAATTTCATTTTGGTGAAAAATCTGTCTTATGTAATGAATTGTCATACTTTACTAAACTGAATTTCAGGAAGAAAAGAGCATATAATACAGATAGCTGCAAGAAAAGGCCAGAAAAAAATTTCAACACTGATGTCCTAAAAAAGAAGCCAATTTCTAAAACACAAAAATAGATGTTGTTAGCAATCAGATGTGTGTCAGAAATAGTGCTGTCAACAGTTTGAAGTGTTTATGAAGCCTTGAATTGTTTTATTGATTTTTTGTCAAAATCTGAAGATAATGTGCTAGTAGGTCATAACTGTAGATCATTTGACTGTCCAATTTTAACAAATGCTTTACATAAATGTAGGTTGTATTCACCATTTTGTAATCATGGTACTGGATTTGTTGATACAAGAAAGGTTTTTAACTCTTTTAAACCATGTACTCAGCAGTATATTGCAGAGCATTTTCTCAAAGAGCAGTACAATGCACACAATGCTTTAAATGATGTCATAACTCTTCAGAAATTTGTAAAAGGTTCATTTGCTGTTGAATTTTGTTCAGATGCATATAGGTACTCGAGACAGATTAGTCAAAATTTTCCATCTTTGCAACCCTCAATAGATACAAAGACAGTGAGTAATGATATTGCTAAGAGTATAGGAGGAAGTGGACTTAATTTGTCACACTTGATTCTAGCAATTAAACGGAGTGGTCCGAGTGGCATAGAAGATCTTTTTCAGAGTTATCCATCAGTGAAAAAGTCATTGTGACTAAAAATTATTCATGATGTTGCCAAGTTTTTAGATGAATTTAATCATTGATAGTGATAAATGAATGAATTTGTTTTAGGTCATTCATATCTCGTCCTTTCTTTTTGGAAATCACTTTAATGTATTAAGGTTGGCTCAGCTGTGTTAATTTATAGTATTGATTACATAAGCATAGCAAATGATAACAAGATTTTTAAAATCATGACCCCTTGGTCAAAATTGACCCAGCAAGGATGGTTATTATTTTTACTGATCATTAATTTATAATATACTTCATATTAATTCTTGTAAATTTATTTATGTAAAGACATTGACAGACATCAAAATACCTCTGGTTTTCTTTTAAGTAATTTTCCTCTCCAAGAGTTCTGTTCAGTTAGTACCTTCACCAGTCTCAAACATAGATATTCTAAAAATATTTCTGGACTTATTTGCATTATGCAAAGTGTTTTGGCATTCCTCCTATTCATAAGAATAGATATGTTTAGTATAAGTATTTCTATTTGGTAGAAATCCCTTTGGCATTTTATAGCATTTGATAAACATCCTGTATAGCAATCTGTCTGTCAGTAACAGTTTCAGATGATTCTTATGGTTAGTTCAAATGTACTTTGTTTTTGCTTTTAATTTTGATAATTTTGACATTAGATTATGAGTGGGTGGGGTAATTTGATATGCTGTAAATAGTGTTAACAGTATTATAGACTTCATAATGTATAAATTTAAATAATTTTTTTGTTTTTAGAATCACTTATGTGTTATAATTTCAAATATAATGTCCAAGTTATTGGATAGTTTTAAAACTAACAGTCAGAACTTGCAAAAATATGAATTTTTCCAAATTTTAAAATGTTTTATTGGATATAGCTCTTTCAAAGCATGGTGACCCCCATTTTTTTTTTTTTGATAATTTTGGTTGCCTGAATAACATCTAACCAACAGGCAATTATGAAGTACTTTTGATATTTGTTCTTTTTTCATATGAATGTTTTAAAAATGTAATGTTCTGTTATTAAGAAAGTGGGTGGGGTAATCACATATGATATGATAAATCTTTTATCGTGTATTTGTGAAAGCTTTTTTGTTATTTGTTTAAATTCATGAAAGGTAACTGTAAACATGATACATATTGAATTGTTTTCCACAATAATCATATATAAGGAAATTGAAATTGAAAAGTTTGTTGTTTTTATGTTAGAAAAGCAGATTCAAAATAACTAAATTTGATGGGTTGTTTAAAAATCGTATAACTCTTAAAAAGCATGGTGACCTATTATGTTTTTGGTTTTATTTTATTGTTTAAACACAAATGTTTAAAATAATATGACTTTTGAAAGAATTTGATCTTTAGATTAAAAGCGCTCATACCTCCTTAAGCCAATGTAAAATCAAATAACCCCCGGGCGGGGTTAATATGGACCCGCTGGTCATTATTTGAACAGTTTTGATAGAGGTCCATCTAACACTGCTAAATGCCAAATATCCAAGATTCATACCTAGCGGTTTATGAGGAAAATTTGTAAAGTTTTTTATAAGTTGCCATAGAAACCAGAGTTTTGCATGGAATGGCATTCTTTGAACGACTTTGATAGAGCTTCATGCACGGAACATCCCCGCAAGTTTCATCAGCACTGGCTCGGTGGTTTCATAGGAGATATTTGAGGCAAAATGTTGACGGACGGACGATGATTGACGATAGACTGACAGCGGATAATCATAGATCCTGAATGCTTACCCTGGCACTTTGGCACTTTAATATTACTTTGGCACACGACTAACGACTGGATAGTGAAGTAATAACTGTATTTATTTCTTTCAATGATACTTTATGGTTTAGCATCGTTCCTACCAAGATAAAGTTGCTCGATTTCCCGATCCGGGGCCGAATACCACAAACACGTCTTAAATCGAGTAAACCAGACCCTGATAGCTTTCTTGCATCAGAACATATCCTTAAATCTAAATCGATTTTTTATTATTAAGTAGTTTCAGGATATAGTAAACGTCGTATATAGGGAGCTCCTTGGGACCATTTAAATAGTTCCGTATATCCGGAGTGTGTTTTATCCATATAGAATAAAAGAAAATCAAAGTACTAAATGTACTAAAAGACGCTAGCGTTTTAAATTCAAGTGGAATTGCCTTGTGCTTTAAAGAGAAAAAACTTTGTATAGCGTAATCTTTTTGTCAGGGCTACATGTATTACAAGGCCGGCTTTATAATTCTTAAATTACTTTATTAAGTCATTTTTGGCAAATAATCCACAAAGTCAATTTTTTACGTGGTATGTTAACTTTTTACCAATTTAACACACAATTTAAACAAAAAATCTATTATATATGACATTTCTTTTTTCGTAAATATGGCTTTTTGTTTATTTCAACTACTTCGGTAAACAATGCCTATCTCTCCGCGATTGTTTAATTCGGATACGTGTGAGATATGGCTAAATTAAAAGCTTTTCTGTCAGGAAACGACAAACTGTATTTGGAGTGCTGAAATTCTTGAAACTTAAGCGTAAATGTATTGAGCGTCATATATGGAGATATGACCAAGGTTACTATACAAAACTTCGTTCTGATCTTGCTTGCTTTAATTGGAACTCTTGCTTCGACGACAACATAAACACATACACATCAAACACTACAAGGAAAATACTAGACATAGCAAAACAAAATATTCCAAATTATATTATCAAAAAAGAACAAACGAACCTCCCCGGATCACAAATGAAATACGGAAAATGATACGAAAAAGGAAACGAATGTACAAGAAGGCTAAGATAAAAAAATCGCAACATCATTGGCAATCATTTAGACAATTCAGAAACAATATTGTTCTTACAATTCGAACTACTAAAACAGACTAGATCAATCAACTTTCACGGAAACTCAAAGAAGGTTCACACTCGTCCAAAGAGTGGTGGTAATTACTTAAATCATTCATATCTTCAAAAACAAATAGCACGATACCGCCCTTACACGACCAAGATACTAACATAATTGCTTCTTCTGATCTGGACAAAGCAAATCTCCTAAATCTGTACTTTCAACAGCAAACTTACCTTCACGACGAAGGAAAAGACATTCCACTTCTTCAACATCCTGAGCCAGAAAAGTGTCTTAGTACTATAACAATACTTCCCGTTGAGGTGTGCCACGTTCTTAAATCACTAAATGTCAACAAGGCTTCTGGTCCAGATGGTCTTAGTTACAGAATTATCCGAGAACCTGCCGCTGAACTTTCTAATCCACTCTGTGATCTATTTAACTACTCTCTTAATATATGTCAATTACCTTCGTCATGGAAAGAAGCAAATGTAACAGCTGTCCATAAAAAAGGAGACAATTCCGTACCTAATAATTATCGACCTGTCTCTCTTCTTAACACAGCTGTAAAGGTGTTTAAAAGAATTGTTTTCAAACGCGTGTTTAATCATTTGAGAGATCTTCAGTTTTTTACTCCTGTCCAGTCCGGGTTTGTTCCAGGTAATTCCAGAGTTAATCAGCTTACCCATATCTATAATACTCTGTGTAAAGCACTTGACGATGGCCTCGAAGTTCGTTTCACATTTTCATTAATGATATCGTTATTGATATCAGGTCTTCTATTAATTTCTTTGCTGACGATACAAGTTTGTATGTCGAAGTCCAAGATCCAAACATTGCTGCTAATCAACTCCAAGCTGACATTGATAAGATATCCTCTTGGGCTGCGAAGTGGTTAGTTACATTGTATCCATCTTGTTGTTTCGAGGAAGCGCAACCGCCCTGTTCACCCTACCCTTTCTATGCTTGGCCAAAACATTCCCGAAGTCATAGGTCATAAACATCTCGGAGTAAACATTTCTGAAGATGCAAGCTGGCACATTCACATTGAATCTATAGTTGAAAAGGCTTGGAAGAAGGTTCATATCCTACGGAGATTAAAATTCCTGTTAGATTGGAAATCATTGGGTGTTATCTATACAACCTTCATCCGACCGGGTCGAGAATACGCTGATATTCTGTGGAGTAATATCACCAAATATGATTCTGATAAACTTGATAGAATCCAAAACGAGTGTGCTCGAATTGTTACCGGAGCAACACGTCTTGTATCTTTAGACCGCCTTGCAATCGAAAGTAACTGGGAATCCCTTTCTGATAGAAGATACAAGCACAGAATGACACACTTCTATAGAATGAACCATAACCTAGTACCTGACTATCTGTCTTCACTAATCCAACGCCAAAGAAATACTCGATATAACCTCAGAAACGAACAATCACCCGAATTTACTTTCAAAATTGTACAGTTTTAGTACAAAGAAGTCTTGTCAGGGAGAATAATTTTATAAGACATGTTGTCTTTCATTCTTATCCTTTTCCATTATGTCTATTTGTAATTGTTAAACTGTGTGTATACATGTGTATATATGGGAATAAAATATGTTTAAACTAAACTTGACACCAGAAGTGATATTTGAAAAACAACTACATACTTGATGACATAAAATATATGTATCATTATTTCACCGATAGAAATATTTTTGTTCTTTTTTATTTCATATTTATAAATATTTCTTTAAATTTGTAACCGAAGTGTCAGCGAATAGAAGGGTGATAGTGAAGTTCACTAACTGGGAAGCGGCTTATTCGTTCAAGAAAATATTACTCCATTCCGCGAACGTCTGTCATGTGAAGCCATGCAGTAAAAACGTGCAAAAAACATGAAAACACTTGGATTGCTGGCTGCAAGGTCTACGCATCACCCCTTCAAGAACCAACGTATTCGCAGGCGTAACTGAATCTGGCAAATGGTCCACAGCAAGAGCTAATCTAGAATGTAATAATAATGTCATAAAGTACAATAGTGTATAACACACCGTGACCAAAATATTTACATTTTAAAACTGCTATTATGTCATCAATATACAATGTCAAATACATAGTGTGCACTCATGTAAATCCATAGTAAAACCTTACCTGTATTGTATAGTAGACAACACAGGTGCCTGGTTGCACGAAACGTTTTACTCTTACATCCCGGGTTTGAATAATCCGATTGCACGAGAAAGAATTATCCATGTCACGCAAACCTTATGCTGGTTTTAACTTTTACCGCTTTATTTTTTTGCAACGGATTTGATAGGAAATTCTTAAACAATCCGTTTGCACGAACAGTTTTGTCATGGTTATGATTCGAGTAATGTCCGGGTAATCCAAACCTGGTATGAACCCGGTTTATGAATCGAGTTGAAAATTTGAATATGCAAAATGGAATATATTAACGCAAAAAAGCATGTACAAAACGTTGACAATAAAGATAGTTCCTATAAAATAACTTAAGACACATATTTAACATGAACGGTTAGCTATATAATCATCATATGAAAAAAATGTCTTTTAGCATGTGACACAGATGCTGGTTGTATTACGGGTTCATGTAACAGGATTTTAAGTTTATTTGAATTGCATATCAATTCATTTACAATATCAATAACTTGCGCATTCATCTGCATCTAAACATTTACTTTCACGCTCATGCATGTGGCACTCTGTAGAATTAGGTAAAAACAAAGTCAACAATCGTATAATACATACATCTGTTTCTAATCACCTTTTCCGTAAGAAGCAATTACATCAATAAATGCAACGTTTTAGTACGTATTTACTTTTTATACTTCTAAATGAAAAGCTTAAATATAAAGATATATAACCTGAGCATTTACAGTTTTGTTCTCGTTATTCTCTAATATTATATGAAAGTTCTGACATCTGGTGCATTAT
>JAFMSR010001730.1:0-7500 GCA_022818135.1 Saxidomus purpurata
ATTCAACTAACGCTAAATAGACGTGCTGGTTTATAGCGCTAATAAAATACTTGAGCTCATGTAATTGCCTCCGACGGTATGGGGCGGGTGCGAGAGGAATAGTCATAAACTTCCTTTACCGAACTGCACTAACTTAACAAGATGTATGCCGGCGCGTAACTGGCGCAGAGTTGGGATATAAATATTTTTCAAACAGTTACAACCATTGAGAATGGACTGCATCTTTATGGCCAAATCAGAAAAATATCTAGGTATTAAAAACATTAAGATTCTAGTAAATACGCTTATAAAGAAAACAGGAACTTGCGTCTGGGACCGGTCGGAGTAGCATACATACACGGTTGCACACTCACCTATACTTAATAGTATATAAAGTCTAAAATGACCGACTCTAATGTCTACGGCCATATCACGTTGAAAACACCGGTTCTCGTCCGATCACCGAAGTTAAGCAACGTCGAGCCCGGTTAGTACTTGGATGGGTGACCGCCTGGGAATACCGGGTGCTGTAGACTTTTTTTTTCTCTTTCTCTCTCTCTCTCTTTCTTTTACGAATTTTTCTTTGGTTTTTGTTCACATGAATGCAATCAGTTGTTTTATTTTTATTTTTATTCATATTTCGTATAATTCCTCTCGTTTAGAAATATCTAAAAATTATAGCATATACATATCGACACATGTAATACGTTTTCAATACGTCGATCAGGGGCGCACAGGTCGAAACCGTTCGAAGTGCGTGGCCATGTTAAGTTCTCATAGTGAAACTTATACATGAAAAGAAGCCTGTGCTCTTGCAATTATCCCTTGGCATGATTTCGAAAGTCCTGGATTCATGTGACTCGGCAGAGCCAGCCACCGTGCGAGCGCTGTCCAAAAATCATATATAAGGTAGGTATCGAGGCTGCTCAAACATACTTACCTGGTACAGGGAAAACCTTGATCACGAAGGAGGTGTCCCCAGGAAGAGGCCCTTCCATTGCACTTCGGTTGGGCTGAAGCCTGCGATTACCCCTAATGTGGGTAACTCGGGTACGCAATTTATTTGTGTAGGGGTCTGCGTTCGCGCTAACCCCTGGTAAACTAAACAGGAACAAAAATACGTACAAGTACGAATTCAACTAACGGCTAAATAGACGTCTGGTGTTATCTAGCGCTAATAAAATACTTGAGCTCATGTATGTGCCTCCGACGGTGAAGTAGGTGGGGCTGGGTGCGAGAGGAATAGTTAACTACTATACCGAACTGCAGTAACTTAACAAGATGTATGCCGGCGCGCTTAACTGGCGCAGAGTTGGGATATAAATATTTTTCAAACAGTTACAACCATTGAGAATGGACTACATCTTTATGGTCAAATCAGAAAAATATCTAGGTATTAAAAACATTCAGATTCTAGTAAATACGTTATAAAGAAAACAGGAACTTGCGTCTGGGACCGGTCGGAGTAGCATACATACACGGTTGCACACTCACGTATACTTACTAGTATATAAAGTCTAAAATGACCGACTCTAATGTCTACGGCCATATCACGTTGAAAACACCGGTTCTCGTCCGATCACCGAAGTTAAGCAACGTCGAGCCCGGTTAGTACTTGGATGGGTGACCGCCTGGGAATACCGGGTGCTGTAGACTTTTCACTTTTTTCCCCTCTCCTCCTCTCTCTCTCTTTCTTTTACGAATTTTTCTTTGGTTTTTGTTCACATGAATGCAATCAGTTGTTTTATTTTTATTTTTATTCATATTTCATAAAATTCCTCTCGTTTAAATATCTAAAATTATAGGCATATACATATCGACACATGTAATACGTTTTCAATACGTCGATCGGGCGCACAGGTCGAAACCGTTCGAAGTGCGTGGCCATGTTAAGTTCTCATAGTGAAACTTATACATGAAAAGAAGCCTGTGCTCTTGCAATTATCCCTTGGCATGATTTCGAAAGTCCTGGATTCATGTGACTCGGCAGAGCCAGCCACCGTGCGAGCGCTGTCCAAAACTCATATATAAGGTAGGTATCGAGGCTGCTCAAACATACTTACCTGGTACAGGGAAAACCTTGATCACGAAGGAGGTGTCCCCAGGAAGAGGCCCTTCCATTGCACTTCGGTTGGGCTGAAGCCTGCGATTACCCCTAATGTGGGTAACTCGGGTACGCAATTTATTTGTGTAGGGGTCTGCGTTCGCGCTAACCCTGGTAAACTAAGCAGGAACAAAAATACTTACAAGTACGAATTCAACTAACAGCTAAATAGACGTGCTGGTGTTATCTAGCGCTAATAAAATACTTGAGCTCATGGTATGCCCTCCGACGGTGAAGTAGGTGGGGCTGGGTGAGAGGAATAGTATAACTACCTATACCGAACTGCAGTAACTTAACAAGATGTATGCCGGCGCGCTTAACTGGCGCAGAGTTGGGATATAAATATTTTTCAAACAGTTACAACCATTGAGAATGGACTACATCTTTATGGTGAAATCAGAAAAATATCTAGGTATTAAAAACATTCAGATTCTAGTAAATACGTTATAAAGAAAACAGGAACTTGCGTCTGGGACCGGTCGGAGTAGCATACATACACGGTTGCACACTCACGTATACTTACTAGTATATAAAGTCTAAAATGACCGACTCTAATGTCTACGGCCATATCACGTTGAAAACACCGGTTCTCGTCCGATCACCGAAGTTAAGCAACGTCGAGCCCGGTTAGTACTTGGATGGGTGACCGCCTGGGAATACCGGGTGCTGTAGACTTTTTCACTTTTTTTCTCTCCTCTCTCTCCCTCTTTCTTTACGAATTTTTCTTTGGTTTTTGTTCACATGAATGCAATCAGTTGTTTTATTTTTATTTTTATTCATATTTCGTATAATTCCTCTCGTTTAGAAATATCTAATTATACTGCATATACATATCGACACATGTAATACGTTTTCAATACGTCGATCTGGGGCGCACAGGTCGAAACCGTTCGAAGTGCGTGGCCATGTTAAGTTCTCATAGTGAAACTTATACATGAAAAGAAGCCTGTGCTCTTGCAATTATCCCTTGGCATGATTTCGAAAGTCCTGGATTCATGTGACTGGCAGAGCCAGCCACCGTGCGAGCGCTGTCCAAAACTCATATATAAGGTAGGTATCGAGGCTGCTCAAACATACTTACCTGGTACAGGGAAAACCTTGATCACGAAGGAGGTGTCCCCAGGAAGAGGCCCTTCCATTGCACTTCGGTTGGGCTGAAGCCTGCGATTACCCCTAATGTGGGTAACTCGGGTACGCAATTTATTTGTGTAGGGGTCTGCGTTCGCGCTAACCCCTGGTAAACTAAACAGGAACAAAAATACGTACAAGTACGAATTCAACTAACGGCTAAATAGACGTGCTGGTGTTATCTAGCGCTAATAAAATACTTGAGCTCATGTATATGCCTCCGACGGTGAAGTAGGTGGGGCTGGGTGCGAGAGGAATAGTCATAACTACCTATACCGAACTGCAGTAACTTAACAAGATGTATGCCGGCGCGCTTAACTGGCGCAGAGTTGGGATATAAATATTTTTCAAACAGTTACAACCATTGAGAATGGACTACATCTTTATGGTGAAATCAGAAAAATATCTAGGTATTAAAAACATTCAGATTCTAGTAAATACGTTATAAAGAAAACAGGAACTTGCGTCTGGGACCGGTCGGAGTAGCATACATACACGGTTGCACACTCACGTATACTTATTAGTATATAAAGTCTAAAATGACCGACTCTAATGTCTACGGCCATATCACGTTGAAAACACCGGTTCTCGTCCGATCACCGAAGTTAAGCAACGTCGAGCCCGGTTAGTACTTGGATGGGTGACCGCCTGGGAATACCGGGTGCTGTAGACTTTTTCACTTTTTTCCTCTCTCTCTCTCTCTCTCTTTCTTTTACGAATTTTTCTTTGGTTTTTGTTCACATGAATGCAATCAGTTGTTTTATTTTTATTTTTATTCATATTTCGTAAATTCCTCTCGTTTAGAAATATCTAATTATAGCATATACATATCGACACATGTAATACGTTTTCAATACGTCGATCAGGGGCGCACAGGTCGAAACCGTTCGAAGTGCGTGGCCATGTTAAGTTCTCATAGTGAAACTTATACATGAAAAGAAGCCTGTGCTCTTGCAATTATCCCTTGGCATGATTTCGAAAGTCCTGGATTCATGTGACTCGGCAGAGCCAGCCCACCGTGCGAGCGCTGTCCAAAACTCATATATAAGGTAGGTATCGAGGCTGCTCAAACATACTTACCTGGTACAGGGAAAACCTTGATCACGAAGGAGGTGTCCCCAGGAAGAGGCCCTTCCATTGCACTTCGGTTGGGCTGAAGCCTGCGATTACCCCTAATGTGGGTAACTCGGGTACGCAATTTATTTGTGTAGGGGTCTGCGTTCGCGCTAACCCCTGGTAAACTAAACAGGAACAAAAATACGTACAAGTACGAATTCAACTAACGGCTAAATAGACGTGCTGGTGTTATCTAGCGCTAATAAAATACTTGAGCTCATATGCCTCCGACGGTGAAGTAGGTGGGGCTGGGTGCGAGAGGAATAGTCATAACTACCTATACCGAACTGCAGTAACTTAACAAGATGTATGCCGGCGCGCTTAACTGGCGCAGAGTTGGGATATAAATATTTTTCAAACAGTTACAACCATTGAGAATGGACTACATCTTTATGGTGAAATCAGAAAAATATCTAGGTATTAAAAACATTCAGATTCTAGTAAATACGTTATAAAGAAAACAGGAACTTGCGTCTGGGACCGGTCGGAGTAGCATACATACACGGTTGCACACTCACGTATACTTACTAGTATATAAAGTCTAAAATGACCCGACTCTAATGTCTACGGCCATATCACGTTGAAAACACCGGTTCTCGTCCGATCACCGAAGTTAAGCAACGTCGAGCCCGGTTAGTACTTGGATGGGTGACCGCCTGGGAATACCGGGTGCTGTAGACTTTTCACTTTTTCCCTCCCCCTCTCTCTCTCTCCTCTCTTTCTTTTACGAATTTTTCTTTGGTTTTTGTTCACATGAATGCAATCAGTTGTTTTATTTTTATTTTTATTCATATTTCGTACAATTCCTCTCGTTTAGAAATATCTAATTATACGCATATACATATCGACACATGTAATACGTTTTCAATACGTCGATCAGGGGCGCACAGGTCGAAACCGTTCGAAGTGCGTGGCCATGTTAAGTTCTCATAGTGAAACTTATACATGAAAAGAAGCCTGTGCTCTTGCAATTATCCCTTGGCATGATTTCGAAAGTCCTGGATTCATGTGACTCGGCAGAGCCAGCCACCGTGCGAGCGCTGTCCAAAACTCATATATAAGGTAGGTATCGAGGCTGCTCAAACATACTTACCTGGTACAGGGAAAACCTTGATCACGAAGGAGGTGTCCCCAGGAAGAGGCCCTTCCATTGCACTTCGGTTGGGCTGAAGCCTGCGATTACCCCTAATGTGGGTAACTCGGGTACGCAATTTATTTGTGTAGGGGTCTGCGTTCGCGCTAACCCCTGGTAAACTAAACAGGAACAAAAAATACGTACAAGTACGAATTCAACTAACGGCTAAATAGACGTGCTGGTGTTATCTAGCGCTAATAAAATACTTGAGCTCATGTATGTGCCTCCGACGGTGAAGTAGGTGGGGCTGGGTGCGAGAGGAATAGTCATAACTACCTATACCGAACTGCAGTAACTTAACAAGATGTATGCCGGCGCGCTTAACTGGCGCAGAGTTGGGATATAAATATTTTTCAAACAGTTACAACCATTGAGAATGGACTACATCTTTATGGTGAAATCAGAAAAATATCTAGGTATTAAAAACATTCAGATTCTAGTAAATACGTTATAATGAAAACAGGAACTTGCGTCTGGGACCGGTCGGAGTAGCATACATACACGGTTGCACACTCACGTATACTTATTAGTATATAAAGTCTAAAATGACCGACTCTAATGTCTACGGCCATATCACGTTGAAAACACCGGTTCTCGTCCGATCACCGAAGTTAAGCAACGTCGAGCCCGGTTAGTACTTGGATGGGTGACCGCCTGGGAATACCGGGTGCTGTAGACTTTTCACTTTTTTCCCTCTCTCCTCTCTCTTTCTCTTTCTTTTACGAATTTTTCTTTGGTTTTTGTTCACATGAATGCAATCAGTTGTTTTATTTGTATTTTTATTCATATTTCGTACAATTCCTCTCGTTTAGAAATATCTAATTATAGCATATACATATCGACACATGTAATACGTTTTCAATACGTCGATCAGGGGCGCACAGGTCGAAACCGTTCGAAGTGCGTGGCCATGTTAAGTTTTCATAGTGAAACTTATACATGAAAAGAAGCCTGTGCTCTTGCAATTATCCCTTGGCATGATTTCGAAAGTCCTGGATTCATGTGACTCGGCAGAGCCAGCCACCGTGCGAGCGCTGTCCAAAACTCATATATAAGGTAGGTATCGAGGCTGCTCAAACATACTTACCTGGTACAGGGAAAACCTTGATCACGAAGGAGGTGTCCCCAGGAAGAGGCCCTTCCATTGCACTTCGGTTGGGCTGAAGCCTGCGATTACCCCTAATGTGGGTAACTCGGGTACGCAATTTATTTGTGTAGGGGTCTGCGTTCGCGCTAACCCCTGGTAAACTAAACAGGAACAAAAAATACGTACAAGTACGAATTCAACTAACGGCTAAATAGACGTGCTGGTGTTATCTAGCGCTAATAAAATACTTGAGCTCATGTATGTGCCTCCGACGGTGAAGTAGGTGGGGCTGGGTGCGAGAGGAATAGTCATAACTACCTATACCGAACTGCAGTAACTTAACAAGATGTATGCCGGCGCGCTTAACTGGCGCAGAGTTGGGATATAAATATTTTTCAAACAGTTACAACCATTGAGAATGGACTACATCTTTATGGTGAAATCAGAAAAATATCTAGGTATTAAAAACATTCAGATTCTAGTAAATACGTTATAATGAAAACAGGAACTTGCGTCTGGGACCGGTCGGAGTAGCATACATACACGGTTGCACACTCACGTATACTTATTAGTATATAAAGTCTAAAATGACCGACTCTAATGTCTACGGCCATATCACGTTGAAAACACCGGTTCTCGTCCGATCACCGAAGTTAAGCAACGTCGAGCCCGGTTAGTACTTGGATGGGTGACCGCCTGGGAATACCGGGTGCTGTAGACTTTTCACTTTTTTCTCCCTCTCTCTCTCTCTCTCTCTCTCTTTCTTTTACGAATTTTTCTTTGGTTTTTGTTCACATGAATGCAATCAGTTGTTTTATTTGTATTTTTATTCATATTTCGTACAATTCCTCTCGTTTAGAAATATCTAATTATAGCATATACATATCGACACATGTAATACGTTTTCAATACGTCGATCAGGGGCGCACAGGTCGAAACCGTTCGAAGTGC
>JAFMSR010001731.1:0-25015 GCA_022818135.1 Saxidomus purpurata
GCACACACAACATTTCTTAACAAAATATTCTCTACAGAAAGCTTCTTTAGCTTCTTCTTAATATTTTGGGGCATGAAATGGATATTGTGCTTATAAGGTGTACACATTTTTTAAGTAAGTCAATGTTGAAGCCCCACCAAATGGACAAACTATCTGAAGTGGTTACTTCCCCTTTCGGTATAACACAAAGTGTTAACATCAAAACTTGCAAAGCATTGAAAAAGAAGATTTTATTTGTATTTAGAATCGCAGTTTTTCAGAAAATAAGTCTGCACTGATCCCACTACTGTAAGCGTTGTGAGGAATTAGACGAACTCATACATTCATTAACTCATACACAAGATGAAGCGTAAATACATGGACATTATTGTACAGCACATGTCGTTAATGGTATAACTGTTGCTATTGACTAATGTGTATAACATGTACAGCACATGTCGTTAATGGTATAACTGTTACTATTGACTAATGTGTATAACATGTGCAAGGTGTTAATGTATATGTTTGAATTCAATAACATGTGCTGAACGACAGTTTCACATTACCAATTTGTTACTTCTCGAAAGTTAAACAGCGTACTATTTTGCATTCGCAAAAAAAAAAAATAGTTGAAATGCCTGTTTGGGGTAGAGAGTTCCTTTTAACAATTATATTCATGATCTTACTCGTTTTTGCTTGCAAAGAGTTCATGCATGAAAGTCAGACAGTACTTCTAGATGAAAACCTCAAGAATACTGGTAAAGTTTGTGATATCCAAGACATTGTGTCATCCTTAAACCGAAACAAAGTAAAAGCGGATAACGATACTTTAGTGAAGGTAATACGAAGCTTGCTAGAACCGCCTTCTAAACTTCCGTATAACTTACTGAAACCAATGGTGAAAGATCCGTCAGTGGGACAAACTAGCTGTATTAACAAATGGCTAAATAAAAAGGTAAGTTTGTGTTTGCAACTTATTTAGTCGCCGGACTCATTTCGCAATATTCTGATCACTCCGCTGCCATCTTGGTAGAGTAAAATGTACGGTTTAATTCTGATTAAAATTCGGTCGCAAAACCATTATAATAATTCTAGCTGTAAACGTTTATGTTAGAGTGCATTTATGACATACAGTGTATGTTGCTTTGTTCTTTTTTCAGCTTTGCTTTTAGACACAAACTGCATGTATTTAATTTTAAAAAGTACTTTTCAATAGCACCGCTCAAGCTCTCGAGACATGAATACGCGTTATCAATTACGTCCACTACTTAGTGTGGCTAGACTGACATTCTTTTTTTTAATTGTATCATGTCCACGAACTTATTACAATTTCCGTCCCTTTGTCGTCAAAAATTCAAGAAGATCGAGCCGTGTTAGAAAAAAAGCACTCAAAGTATTTTGCTCGGAGTTTTAATGAAATATATTATCATCTAGCAAGATGGCGTGGCTAAGTCTTTCGAAACGTTATCAGTGGGGGACTTCATGCCGCCACAATGGGCCTACCAAGATAACCAATAGGTAAAGCCAGATCATAAGGCTGATGTGTTTTGGGTAAAATATAAAAATGTGGGGTTAGTATTTCATCTGGGAAAATGTCACACTCTCTGTATACAGACCATACATTTTGATAAATCGCAAATGCAGTCGCAGATATTTTGTTTCACTGTTTCAGCAATATTATGATTAAGTTTGATATAAAAAAAAACATTATTCAGCTGTTTTTCTCACCTCGTTTTCATTTTGAGAATAACTACATTTGCCTTTATGATGATAATGTATTTGTCCTTTGACAAGTACTTAGATGTTTTTTTCTTTTGTGATATAACTATTCCCCGACTGTTTTGACGTCTGTATAGTATTTCTTGGTGAATTGATTCTATATAGAAGTCCAGATACTCATCATACCCTTGTTTGGGATAAATTTTCATTGTTTTTATTGAAAAAGGTTTATCTTCACACTGGTTGCACATATTTCCTAAAAGAATATGACCGGCATCAGATAACTTCTTATTAGACGTGTTCATCTCTAACGCCTTGCCCCTATGAATGGCTTGTTTCCACCATGCGTTTTTGGTTTTAGGTCCGAACGAATCGACTGTTTGTCTTAGTGCAATGACTCTTGTAACGGTTGTGTTATTTGTATCTGTGTTGCCGCGGCATACGTTAACTTGGTGGCGTGGCCTGTCATGTTTATTTCAATTTCCAGTAGCGATACTTACCTTAGCTTGTTAATTCACGTTAATTTATAACTAAATGGGAAACATAAATTTGTCGCAAAGCAAATTGAGAGAAGCCAAGCTACGTCATTGATT
Organism: Saxidomus purpurata; assembly: GCA_022818135.1. Lineage (NCBI taxonomy): Eukaryota > Metazoa > Mollusca > Bivalvia > Venerida > Veneridae > Saxidomus > Saxidomus purpurata. The sequence goes on from JAFMSR010001731.1 coordinate 2,292, forward strand.
TAAGATCAACCTTGGCATTATATGAATTTAACTTGCATTTTCCAGACAAATGGGTTTTTTATCGAGTGCGGTGCATACAATGGGGAAAGCATTTCAAATAGCTTGTACTTTGAACGATATCGCAACTGGACAGGTCTTTTAATCGAAGCCAATCCGACAACCTACAAAACTTTGAAAGGAAAACACCGAAAATCGTATTTGTTGAATGCATGTCTTAGTGGGAAATCTTACCCTAAAACAGTAAGTTTACTTTCAAATACACACATATTTCATGATATTTACATGTTTTAGAGTCTGTATGCCTATGTTGCATTGTTGTGTGATGCATTTGTAAATGTGATACTGCTTATACCGTTATTATATTAGTTAAGCTGCTTCAAAATCATCCAATGAGTTATGCCGCATGTGTAGCATGCAAGATGAAGAACGCATTTTAAAATATATATTTGGATTCAATTGCTATCTGCAAAGAAAAATAGTTTACCGTTTCCGAAATCGTAAGAAATGAAGTTCGTTGTCTTTCATAGAGTAAAGCCTTTGATCTATAAACTGATTAAAACTACCACTTCATAATTAAATCATTTGTTAAAAAATTCTCCATACAAAGTTTTCAGCGAAAAGAGAAGCGTATACCTTGAAAAGCCTGCTAAAGCTAGTCTACATGAATAGTTAATAATGAACAGCATCGAAGTAAAACGTGAAGTTAGCAGTAGCAGTGTGCAGTGGAAGAAGCTTGCAGTGACAGTAGCAAAATTTTAAAGTTGGCAGTAGCAGTAGTTAGCATTAGTAAAAACGTGAAGTACTTATTTTTCTTTATCCCTTATCAGTTCATAGTGAAATAACACCTTTTTATTGGATAACAAATGAAGTTTCCCACGAAATGTTTTCGTGTTCATAGGTATATATTCTATGAAAAATAAAAAGTCTCTTGTTGCTTCGCTCCCGTCAATTTTTTTTTAATTTCCCATAAAAGTACGGATACACATTAGCATATAATTGGTATGTACAAAAATCTACATCTGCGTCTTCATTCAGTTCATAACATCTTTGTTCGTGTGCAAATGTGTCACTGCTACTGCCGATGTCACGTTTTTGCTACTGCTACTGCTAACTACTGCCAACTTCACGTTTTTACTTCTTCTACTGCCAGCTACTGCTAGTACCAACTTCATACCGATGTCCATTTTCTATTAATCAACGCTTTTGAGTTCTGACAAGCAGTTATGAACCATGAAGGCCGTAGACCTGAGTGACTTATAACTAAGCAGCTGAACGACATATAGTTTATTAATCTTTATGTAATAGACAATGCACAACGATTAAAGAATAGTATTTAGATGTAACAGATATGATATCACAAAAGAAAATATTAAATACAACGGGCTAGATTTTATGCTGATATATATTTTGTTAGATAATTAGATTATGTAGTTGTACGTCATAAGACAAAATTTGACGCCATTTTTGACGCCATGACGTCTCCTGCGTCAGTACGTTGTTCATTTTAATTTTTACAATATATAATTTCCTTTTTTGTTTAACTGACAAACTAGAATTCAAAACATAAAACATAACCAATAGGCGCCTTTGATAAAGTATGATTATTAAAGTTGACAGTTTCCATGATAACAAAATGTGTCATCCGTACATCACATAGAGAAACATTTTGCTTATTGAAAACAATGGATTTACACATCTATGAGATGACAAACTTCTACGCATTATACACTTTAGTAATATTTTGACTGAGTGAATCGTAGCCCATTCATTCTTTTATCAAATCATTACAACAGAGAATGTCGCAATGAGTTCGTTATATAAGGTGTATACTGAAAAGTTTACCTTTGTACTATTAACATTTTTAGGAAACATTCTTCGTGAATGTCGAACCAAATCGAGCAAAGCTTGTAGGTGATGAACAACAAGACAAACGAGGGTTCATAGAAGTTCAGTGTTTTCCCTTGTATTCTGTATTACTTGCAATGAACCAGCTGTATGTGGACTACTTTAGTTTAGACGTAGAGGGGGCAGAGCGAGATGTGCTAGATTCCTTACCATGGGATAAAATACATATACAAACTATTTCCATAGAATACCATTCATGGCTAGGCAGAAAAAAGTCGATGGCCAAAAAAAGAAGCAATTTGATTAATTACATGAAAGATAAAGGGTATAGTCTAATAAAACAAATGTACGATCCAGAAGCAATGGACGTCATTTTTGTTAAAGGGAACGGAAGTGAACAACTTTGCGAGTGACACTAGACAGTGTCGAAGAGATGTTGTTGAAATGTAGGTAATAGTACAATTATATGACAAATCCTGTACCACACAAATATCGGACCTAAGCTACAAAGGAGTCAAATTTGAACGAAATAGTGAAAGATTGGAGCATGTCTACTTAAAAGAAAAGCACAGCTTGGACAATTAATGAAGAATGAACAACTATCATTACGAGACAATCGATGCATTCCATAGACTATCAAATCGTGTTCTCAAAGAACACATTTAGCCTATTGTAGGGATAAATAAAGGATTGGTGCTAGTTTTTGAAGTGTGCTTAATGGTTTCAAATTATTTCGAGAACAAAAGTACGAAGTAAAAACTGCATGTATCAATACGAGTCAGTCGATGCATTCCATAGACAATCAATGTTTCCCAAACGTTAAACGCTATTTAAGCTCAAGACATTTAAAAAACAACCTTAGACTATTAAGAACTAGCGAATTCACGTATTGGTCTTGCTGTTTTTTTAATATTTCGCTTATTTAGTAACTCTTACAGATATGAAATTAAACATAATTCCTAGTATGTGCGCAGGATGATACAATCATTTGTTTGTTCATTATTTGCCAATTTAAGGTGTGCATCTATCGTTTTGTGGAAACAAAAAGTTGTTCTGTGCTTTTATCAATTTGTAGTGTTCTCTTATCAAGTAGTTCTGCACATTTAATAGATCATTATGTGCATATTGCAATTTATTAAAAAGAAAAAAGAACAAAACAAAATGCAGTATCTACATAACAACTTGAAGTTTGCATTGGATAATAGAATGAAAAATGTACTCAACGATCTATTAAATTCAAGTAACCATTTGATAGATGTACACTGCAACCTGTTGTGTTACAAAATGGTTACGTGAATACGATTGCGTAATTATTTGTTTATATTCAAAAAAAAAAAATATTTGAAGTTTCAAAGTATGTTGAAGTCCATTCAAATGCTTACAAGTAACAATGTTTCAGAATTTATGAAACTTGATTATATGCATTAACCATGCATTTAAGACAACACAGCGGCTTCTAAATGCTCTCTTATAATCGCCTCAAATCATATACGCTGGTAAAACATATATTCAAATGTTAATTTATGTTGAAAATTATATATTATCACCTCATCACTGTAGAATACAAGTTAATATATTAGAACGCATAGAATGTATTTAATGTGTGAGAGGTACTTTAACCACACGCTACTCTATATAGGTCTGTCTCTCCCGATGTGGCATGTACAGATATATCTCTAACTAAAACGATACCAATTTTCAATTTTACATGTTCATGACAAATTAATTAGAAGTAATATTTTATAATATATACTTAAGGACAAAAGTTCTGTCCGGTTCAAAATTGTTTAATTAAATTTTAATTGTACGTTACTTTTTTTTTGTATTTGCAAATTTATATTTTGAGACTACTTGCTACATCACAAGGTGTTATTTTCTTACATAAACATTCAATTAACCGTAACGGCATAAACCATGAATTTCACATTTATCTAAATTTTATGTACATGAAGCTTATAATCACAACAATTTCAAGTGATTTTTGTTACCAAAGAACAGTCCTATCGGAAGACGTAACAAATTAGACAAAATACTCAACATATGTTGTTATAACGAAGCTTTCAAGATAGCAAAATTTGCGCGTTTTATGTCGACTGGAGGTCAGTGAGCCTACAACACATGTTGCACGTGCATTAAACGCCCACGAACATTCTATTCGACGTCACGAACATTGAAAATGTGTAAATTGATTTGAAAATGATGATATTCTTATGCTTTTCTAAATAAGCATAAAATATCCAATTTCAGTTTTTGTGTTACTTTAATTATACCGGACAGAACTTTGTCCTTAAGTATATTTAAGCGCTTACATAGATGTCACTAGAAACAAAAAAAAACATAATAACAAACAAAGACAGAAATAAACCCATGCTTTCTAGCCATATATGGTCGCCATCATGCCATTTACCTATAAGTAGATATGCATATTTAAATTTGTTGTAAATGTGTTTTGCTTCTTACTCTTGTTAGGGTCAAACAGCAAATAAACTTCTTATTATCATTATTTATTTTTACTTTTGGATTATGCAAAGTGGATACCTCGGCCGACAAAATGTTGTCACCATAGTACATCTAGGGCCCTCAATCATACAAATGTATTACATTTTCGCTAATCAGTCTTACAATACACAAGATATGATTTTAGCCATGTGTTTCAATTCTGGCAGCAGAGAATATCTGGTACAGTCATACACATTATTTCAAAGACAATATATTTATTTTTTGTACGTTCTGTGACGATAGACAGTGTAATTAATATGCAAAATGTGTAAAGTACGAGTTGATAGCCTAGGCATATGAGTGCGTTTATATCTTGTATATTATCAGGCTGATAGGCGAAAATTTTGAACTTTACAAATTGTTGTATTCACCAACAATACTTGAGTGGATCTGAAGTGACCGTGATGGCAACTCAACAAAACCTAATTATTTGGAGTTTACTCCACCAAAACTAACCTTTGTGAATAATACCAACTGTGACATACCTGAGCTATCAATGGTACCGTTAGGCAATTACACCTACTTACTCAGGGTTAGTTCGAGTTTCGAGTTAGAATACGGGCCATAGTTTGTAATTTGACCGTAAAATGACATTTAATAACTTAACTCAGTTTGCTAAGTTCCGACTGAACGCAATGCGAACCATGGGTGATTGACGCTGTCTGTCTGTCTGTTTGTCTGTCTGTGCTTTTGGATGTTTAGCAAATTACGCAAATCGTGGTCTTTTTTTCTTTATCTTATATAACATATTGCGAATCATTTGTTGTACAAAAACTGACAATTTTGTTATGTCCCATGCATTAATTTTGTATTGTTTGCTGTACTTAGACATAAAGCGTCGACATTATAGTTCGGGGACCAGGGGACGGTCATCTTACATAGAAAAAATGCGGAAATTTAACGCACCAAACAATTATATAGTATGTAAGAGTCTTTGTTTTAAGCTTGATGTAAATTCTATTGAGTTTACTTTAAACATTGCGCTGTGCAAACCCGATGATACTGTGAAACAGATGGTGGCACAGGTTGATGACACAGAGCATTGATTTGTGTTCCCTTTTAATTTTTGCTTTAATAGCTACTATGCGTGGTACTAAGAATTCAATACATCATTTGTAACATGAGAAAAATGCTAGAAACGACATATTTCAAACTACAAGTAAGTATATAATTTGTTTTAACAAAATGTCACCATCCATGATATTATTGAACGTTCCGTTAAGATCATCAGTAGTTACTTCTCTTTGAACACATAACTTCTTTTTCGGCGCAGCCGTATTAAGCTCGCTTTTGAGTTCGTAACCTTTCAACCACCAATGAAATGACGAGTACAATGTATATATCATATTTTGTGAAATTAGAAATTTACGCTATACGGCACTTTCTGATTGGATAATACAGTGTGCATAGAATTACCGAAAACAACCGAAAAAGACAGAATAAGACTAAAAAGACTGAAAAGGGACCGAAAAACAGTTTATGCAGACCGAAAACAACTTTGTTTTTCAAAAGATAATGTATACTTAATAATTTAAGTTAAAAATAAATGAAGGAATTTGTAAATAGTCAATCACAACTAGCGATATGATAATATCTTTAGAAAAACAAGCTGTTTTCAGTCGGCAGTATTTGTTTTTCGGTCTTTTGTGGTCATTTTACTTGATTTGTAATACGATAATTTCAAATGTCTTTATTTATCTACGGACCTATATAGTAAGAATAAGAATAGACAATTAAATGCATTTGCGTTTCAGGTTTTCTTGATTGGGTTAATAATTTAAGTACGTTCATAACTATCAACATAATATGTTGTTACCTCCAAATCAAAATCATACTTATAAGCGTAACTAGTATTTATACTTTCTCGGCCAGTGAATAACTGTCAATAATTCAAGTAGCATATCTATAAGAAAAGCAAGGAAAAAGTTTGTTTTCCTGATACACATGTCGCGATAGATATTTAATTACTATTGGAGACAAATTTGCTACATGGCCGGTTAGCTCAGTCAGGAGAGCATTAGCACAACTTTACAAGGGAAGTTGCATGGGTTCGAATACCGCACAAGGTCCTGAGTTTTTTTCCTCACCTTGTTACATTTGGCGCCTTCCGACTGAATAAAATTAATTTTATAACTTCCATACACTAAAATTTGCGCCGACTATCTTTTTTAAAGGTAGCTCTTGTTTATGTGTGTGGGGGGTGGAAGGGGTGGGATGGAGAGAAAGAAACGTGTTGGGTGTTTACTGTGCATGGTTCCTGTGGTGGATGAGTTTGTTTATTCCACACATACCCTACTACGAATACCGGGACCGTCATCACATGTTACTGGCCTTTACAGAAATATCGGATGTTAGTATAAACATCGAAGGGGTGGGGGTATTTTCCAAACTTACATATTTCCTTGAAGGGTTCATGACAAAGCCAAAAATTCATTTGCTTTATCGGCCATTTCGTGCGGCTTAACAGATACAAAAATCTGCCGACTAGGATGTCCCTGAATGACTACCTTTTGACTAAACAAAATGAATTATTTGAGTTCACTTTTTATTTGTATCCCTAGAAACTGATGTATCACTGAAAAAATGTTTGAGTTTGACATGCATATGCGATTCTATTGTTATACTTAGTAGTAGAAGACAGAATCATCTTTGTGTGCGTCTTTTAAACAATCTAAAGAAAAACACGAAGCAGAATTCAATGAAGGGACTTAATATCGTTTCTGAATCTCTGATGAGCGACGTCTCATACTCCCCCTTTGATATTATGTCATTCTCTATTCAATTGAAGGAAAACAAAAACTACGGGGAAAGTAGAATCTATGAAATTGTCTGAAGCAAACAAAGATATGTTTAGTTGTCTTTGACCTAGAGATATATATATAGTTGTCTTTGACCTAGAGATATATGTAGTTGTCTTTGACCTAGAGATATGTTTTGGGGCACAATACAGTTTCTTTCCGTCTCAGACAGCGACACAGACACCACTTCCAAGTTTCCGCTTGAATTTCTTATACACTCACAGACCTTTAAAATACTCAAAGTTTCGAATTTCACCAATCTTGCTTAGAAGGTTTCCAGTAACATGTAAATCTTCTCTTTTGATTTTGGGGTCAGTGGGTCAAAGGTCAAGGTCACAGTGACTTCCATCAGAATTTCCTTGATAGCGCTTTTCGGGACACAGTTTATCTTTAACTTTCATCAAACTTGCTCAGAAGGTTCACTTTAACATGCAGATAATTCCTATCGAATTTTGGGTTAATTAGTCAAAGGTCAAGGTCACATTGACCCGAACTTTGAAAGTATTTACCGGTGAGATTTATTTGACCAAGTCTTTAAACGTCATGATTGGTCTTTCGGATTTGAATATCGCTATCGTGTCAATGGGTCAGTGGGTCAAAGGTCAAGGTCACAGTGACCCGAACTTTGAAAATCTTTTCCACTCAATACCTTGAGATCCACATCACCAACAGTCTTAAAACTTCATAGAAAGATTGGTCTTACTGAGTAGATGATCCCTACTGCGCTTTGGGTGTCAGTGGGTCAATGTCACAGCGAACTATGTTAGCTTTTCCTTGGTAACATTGCAAAAGATTTTCACAAAACTTACTCAGACCAATCAAGTCAGACAGACCAGTAGAGCGATATTGGTCCTTTTTTGAAACTTGAAACTTTTAATTTGATTAAACGCCGATTTCTATAACAATATTCAATGGCGTTGTACATAGACACACGATAAAACTTACTAAAAATATCAGTTGTAATAAAATGCTAAAATGAACTATTCATTTTCACAAACAGTTGGCATTAAATAAAATATTTGTATTAGATAACATTAATTAAAAGGAATCGGTTATAAGAATATCGTTTGTAAAATAATGCTAAAATGAATTATTCAATATTATTCAATATCATTTGTAATATACTGCTAAAATGAATAATTCAATATCACACACAGTTGGCATTAAATAAAATATTTGTATTAGATAACATTAATGAAAAGGAATCAGTTATAAAAATATCATTTGTAATATAATACTAAAATGAATTGTTCAATATTATTCAATATCATTTGTAATATAATGCTAAAATGAATTATTCAATATCACACACAGTTGGCATTAAATAAAATATTTGTATTAGATAAAATTAGATAAAAGGAATCAGTTAATAAACTTTGTAATATGATAATGTTTGAAGTGTGTTAAATAAGATCTGTAATGAAGTCGAGTGTTTTGGATTTGAGCACATGATGATATTTGTAGTATAATTTTATTTTTATGTCTTTATTTCACAGTCAATCTAGAATAGTGTATAAAAGTCTCTGAAATACCACTTTTTGACCTCTTGTTATGTATACAATCTGCTTTAGGTCAAATAATACCACACATACTTTTTTTCTAAAACATTCACTTTCAAAATCCACTGATCAAATATAGACCAAGCAACTATTATTGTCTTCAAATATGCCAGCAGATTTCATACATGCCTCTTAATCTATAATTTGAATGGGTCACTTCGAAACTAGAGGTCTGGAGCTGTTCTGTGCCTCCTTTAGTTGGCTTTGACCTAGCTATTTTTTTAAACTCCGGTGGCTGGAACAGATGCCCATTCTTAAAAAGTACCGCCACTTCAGACTTGTAAAGTCATTAGGTTTTCTTGTTGTTTGAAGGTGTTGCTGTCTATATACAATGCATTTGAATAAAAAATATTAAAGGTTTTGAAAAGTCAATTTTTTAAACATTTACAAGTCGGACTGATGCATAATTGTTCGCAGCAATATTTGCTTAATATCCGTCACCGGGACCTGTGTACAGAACTTTCAAGGTAGAAACATCATTTGAAAAAGGATATGAGAGCACGCGCGTATTCCGGAAGTTGTATAATGAAGTGCTAATTGATAACACACAACTTGTTCACTTTTTCAGCTTACGAAGACAAGCATTTTAGATTTTGCTAAGCCCATTTTATGTGATGTGTTCTATTGCACACGTAACAGAAATCTGGCTTTTTAATTTGAAATGTTTGTGATATCGTTTCATGTCGTTATTTTAATTATGAAGCATTGTACATTAATACTGTAATCACAAACTACATAAATACTACATTTTTCGACGTTAAGTCTCACCCTACTGGCTTGGGATTTGCGACCAGTGTAGACTATGATGAGCTTGCCCATCCCCATGCAATATGATGATATGCATTGTGACCATTAGAATTTATTATTTGTCCTGATAAGGTCGTAGCCATAATTTGCGTCCAACCATGTTGTCATTTGTTTTACGTTTTCTACATCTCTTGGATTTATAATATATATAATACTTACCCATGAGATCAGAACTATAAAGATTTCACTTATCATTTTCTTTAAGGATGTTTTCTATAAACCATGAAAGTAAAAGAAAGTCGCTTTCATTCTCAAAGAATATAATAAAGATGTAACAAAATTTCAAAGTTTATTTACAAAAAGCCATGATATCAACAAGCAAATTCAGTAAATTTATTTACCACGCAAACTGAGATAAATAGCTGAAACAGAACATCTAGAAAGTGTACTGGTATATGTGTTTTAGGGGGAAAAATTCACCACCCCATTTGGGGCCTAAATTCAAAGGTGATTTTTTTCTTCATGTGACAGTCTTAAAGATTTTATTTGTTGTGAGTCAGATTAAATCAGTACAACTGCTTTCAGACAACAATATTCTTAAGTTTCTAGATAGCCTAGTTATGTGAGAACTACACTACGTTCCCTTAAGGGCCTCATTTCTTGTAACAGTCCTTTTTTAAGTTTTCAGTTGTGATAATACAAAGTTGATTATATGTGCTAAACAAAATCAATTTCTGACAAGCCTTTTCAGAAAAAAACAAACATTTTTTTAAATTTCACCACCCCATAGGGGCCTCATATCGGAGGGGTAACTCTTTTTTTCTGTATCTTACAGTGATACAGAATTCAGTTGTTGTAAGTTAAGTTAATTAAGTACTATTAGTTTCAGAAAACAATAAGTTCTAAGAATATTTTTAAAAAGCACTACAGCCTCTTATGGGGCCTCATTTCTAAATAAATCAGGAAGCGTAGGTGTTGATATTTGAATGAATGATCATTTAATTACTTGAGCCTATTACAATTTAATTGTGAGACCAGTTTCACAGAAGTGGAGTTTTATGTTATATTGAATATAGAAAAAATTACAATTAAAGGGCAATAACTCTGGAGATACTAATCCAGTATTGACAACAGTTTTGTGTGCTCCACAGCATTATGCTATTGATAACTTATTTCAAGTTTCGTGAAATTATATCCTTTGGTTCTTGAGTTATGCCTCCTGACGGATGGACGGACGGACGGACGGACAGCCCCAAAACAATATACCTCCGCCTTTGTCGGGGGATAATAATCGAATCATATTGAATATTAACATAGCGTACAATATAAAAAAGAATAATATGCAGCGATTATCTATCTACACCTATCAAGCAATACCTATCTAGCTTTAACTTTTAAAACAAATCTGTCTCGTTTGAACATAAATTCTATATTGCAATAACAATTCATTAGAGCCATCTTGAAAAGCATGTATAACATGAGTTGCTTCCATACAGTACGAGTACGCCTACTATTTATATTAATCAAATAACTTCAGAGTCTGGAATAGAGAACACATTTGACAATTCTACTATCACTAAAATAAACTACTATCTATTTAAAACCAAATTGAAGATAAAAGGTCTTTATGTAGCAAAATAAATCAAACTTCGAGAGAAAATACAGAATAAGTTCCACTTTGGTCACTTTTCGTAATTCGACCATGAAATGACCTTAACATTGGCCTTTAAGTGATCAATATCGACTGTCAATAAAGTATATCTGATAAAATAAATGATATCAAACACATTTAATTTGACAATAGACTGCCTCATTTGAACATTAAGTTAATGTAATGACAATATCAATTGACGGCGGCCATCTTGGAAAACCGAACTGATAAAAGACATAGTTCCGTGGTCAAAATATAAGTACTCTTTGTATAATAAAATAACATAAGATTGAAAGAGTATACAGTTAGCAATTTCTCTAACACTTTTAAAACCAAACATTTTACAGAGATAAAATATCGAACTTTTAAAATATTTTGTATTTTGAACCTCGAAGTGGTCAATGGTGTATGTAATATTGAAAAGTACATATGTTACTATATATAGTTACAAACTTGTCCAGTATTATGATGATCATTTCTTTCGGGCCGATTATCACGTCCCGGTCCGGCTCAGCTGGCATAATTCTCTAAATAAAATCCATGCAATTACTCGGCATTATATCAATACATTAAATAGCGAAACATGGACATAAAATTTTCATTCAATTGGCAATTTATTGAGGCCTTCTTGGATTGCTAGGTCCACACCACACTTTTGAAATTTATGCCGGCAGTTCCATAAACTACGTACCTTGCTGAATATTCGGCAACTTTTGATGTGGCCACCAGCTCTTTGAATAAGCCACTTTTCAGCTCAGTGTCACGTCACTATTATTCATTATGGGAGACTCGGGAGACATATATATAGCTATTGTATTTTTCACGTATAGTTCATTAATATATTATTTGCCAACCGGTTTCACTTTTCCTGCTCATCAGGGCAAATATGGCGTATAAGCAGAAAAAGCGAAACCGGTTGGCAAATAATGTTTTAATCAACTCATGGACAGTGTTGTTATTCTTTTACTATAATTAACTTTTTTCCGGCACATTTTTTTTTCACGTATATATATGGTAATTTTTGCACTTGTTCGTCCGTCAGTATGTGCATCCCGAAAATCTTGTTGCGCGTAATACTCCTTTACTAATTGACCAAACTTCATTCAAACGTGTGTTGGGATGAGTTCGCACACGAGTTTTATTTTCATATTGGACCAGTAATACTTCGTCAAAACTAAGGCATTCTATACAACAAGTTTGTGGCACGCGATGACCCTTATGTAATTTACATAGTTACAAAACTTTACACAAATGTTCATAGAATAAACAGTTGTGCACCCGTGATTGTGTTACATATTCGATCAGTAATACCTCAGTTTTAAGTCAGAATTAAGCCGAAATTGTTTTGACATGCAATGATCCCTAAGTAACAGACCTAGACTCTTAACCTCATACAAACGTTAATTTGAATAAAAAGTTGTACACTTTGTTTAGTTAAAATATTCGAACAGTAGCCACACAGTTATGGCTCTAGAATTAATAAAAATTATACATGTATATCATTTTGTGGCACACACTGTCCCTTAATTAATTGATATAGCTATTTAGTAAGAAGCATAGTCTTGTGGGCCTCTTCCAAGATTCATCATATCATGGCCACGGGGTCACCGGTCGGATCAATTTCGACCCGGGGTCATGATTTGAAGAATCTTGGTAGAGGCCCAAAAGTCATTGGTTTTTAAATACTAGGCTTATACAAGGCTATCAAAAATCTTCTTGTCTCATTGACAGATAGGATTGCCTTATGGTCCTCTACCAAGATTAACAAATCGATCCCAGCCTACAGCTCACTTGATTTTACATTGAGATATATAGGACAATTTAAAAACCTTTTCTCATACAAAAGTTTAGACATTTGGCATGTAGCATTGCCTAGTTATTCTGTGCTAAGATCGTTCAATTCACACCCCTTCGGCCAAAGTTTGTGCAAACCTGGGGTCACTTGACCTACTGACCTAGTTTCTTGTTTTTCAGTTCACCTGAGGACACCAGGTCAGTAAAAGCAAAATTATATAAATCTGCTCTTCTTTTGTGGAAAAGTATCCGTGTCCTATGAACACAATCTTAGCTATTTGTTTATTCTGTCGCCCGTGTGTTACTGTTGTACCAGTCAGGTTAGTTATGCTCTCAATTTGTTGCATTTTGACAAAACCGAAACCAATATGTGTTCCATCATTGGAACTTTACTGGGAGCTCGCTGCCTTTTCTTATAGTTTAATGAGTAACTCTTCGGGTATTATTGGGGGGAACGGGGTTGTTGCAAGCACTGGTCTACCACTTACTAAAAAGTAGTTCTTGTGTAATAATCTTGAATATTTATTTAGGGCCGAGGCAAAACTACTGGATGTTAGGCTACTAGTCCTGCAATATTGACTTATTATGGCATTATGAAATAGGCAACGGCTCAAATGAAGCTTATATTTAAAAAATATTTACATCTAAGACAGACTAATATCTTAAACATTACATCATTACATTTAAGTTCTTGGTGTTGGAAAGGCGTATTTTTTAAAATGTATGTAAATGCTAAATATGAACAATGAAAAATCTGTTTGTTACAAATAAACAAGTAAAAACTGACTCTGATTTTGTGAAAACTGAGTTCATAACTACCACATCAGTTACATTTACATTCCAAAAAGTTTTAAAAGTGACCAACTAGAAAAAGTTGTTTTGAAGTTGTTAAAAAACATATAAGTTACTAAGTAAGTATATCGTTTAGTATTTTCATATTTAAATTCAACCTCAGTAAATATATACCTCAATTGCTTTATAAGTACGATATCTTATTCCAAACAGTGACTTTTGGAATTAAGTCGATAAACAGCGATAGAGTACTCCTTCGGCATTTTTTTATTTTCATATAAATGGGCGAAACAGTAGTGCAAGTTGCTGTCAAATTTTTTTCTGTTCTTAAATTATAAATTTGTTTGATCTAATTCCAGTTAAGTAATACCAGCAAACAGGGATCTCCTTCAGTCTACATTTAAATAGCTTTGATAGAATACAGCAGACAGGTCGCATAATACAGCTTTCAACAAAACCAAATTATACATTGACACCAGGTTCAGCAACTAAAGAACAATACATGCAAAATCGCAAAAGAGTCGCTATGAAGGGAACAAACACATGACAGTAACCCACTGAAAACGATACTACCACCTTCCCGGACACTTGGCTGGTACTAGAGTATAAAACCAGTTTGCTTCATGTGTTACCTCACTCTGACGCTTCCTTTTTAATTCCTGGCGCCAAGCAAGGAGCTGACAATAGAATGTTTTAGCTACAGTGGGATCGACCACAGTCATAGTTTGATTATAGTATACGTTATTCGCTGAACGATTCCTGACTCGCTTCGGTTTGGTTATATACGAATATAAAAATGACAAATACCTGAATTTCAAAAAACAACACCATCACCTAAGCTTTACTAAAGAAATTTTAATACAGCATGTAGATACCAGTGCTGTATCTCACCTTTTTATAGCAAAAGCTTTCTAAACACTTAATTCACTATTTTTCAAAAATCAATTATTACAAACTTATATCTACATGTCCCTGACAAGTCAGGTGGTCCACACTCGTCATGATCTGTAAGTCAGACCATTTCTTTACGACGTCAAGAAATTCTTTACTAAATATTTATCACCACATTCATTACTGGCGCATTCCCTGAAACATTTGTAATTGTTTTATTATATTGAATACATTCTCGGAAAAATGTGTAACTCTTTTCAAACAGCATTTTCTTCCATTAAATCGGCATAAGTTCATTCATTTCAGACTTTACGTAGAATTCTTCTTATTCACTATGACATGGAAATGCAATGTGTCAGAATTCTGAATATTACATTCAAACTTGATTTTATTGAGCTAGTAGAGAGTGCTATACACATTTGCTATTAACCCGCAAGCACGAATGTCTGGCAGTTGTAGAACATTTGTTGACTGGTGCCCTAAGCAAAAATGTTCCACTTACATTTGTTGGATTCAGCTGCGAGTTGCTAGAAAATAAGGGCCATAAGAAACGAAACACTTCAGTAAAGAGACTAACAGTAACTAATAGAAATTCTAGTGTCATAGTTTTATCCTACCTTTTATGGTATATTGCTTATGAAAATTAGAAGATGAAATAGTTCGTCCTTGATAAAGTTATGATTTATTTGTATGCTTAATTTTCATCTAAATTAAGAAAATGTGTATGATTCATGATATATTTCGGAGAATTGTACTGCTGTGTCTATACAAATTGCACAATAGCCTATGGTGTTCCTTTCCAAACTAAAGGTTTCTAAAAATCAGGGTCAATCTACAATTTTGCCCATTCAGTAGGCTGGTTTATCCTTTTCAAACGGCCTTGCTCTATTTATCAGATTTAGAATAACTTGTTTCACCTTATGCAATCCATCTAGTATTCAAACTTTCAAACAGATTTTATTATTGAGTACTTTACCTTCCGCGAACAGATCTGGTATTTTGGAACAGATCTAATATCTATAATGTATTACTTAGTCTTTCTCGGTTATTATTTAACCTTCCTCGAACAAATTAATATTTGTCGATCAGATCTAATACGAGTAGGCCCCTATTCATTATTTTACCTTTCTTAGATAGATTTACATTGTAGTATCTATTATCACAGTGGGGAATCACATGATCAAAATAATCTCTAAACAAAAGTACATCTATGAAAAATGTAAGAAAATAATGAAATCTGTTTAGCTGTAAATTAAAATATAGCCTATCTTATTATGGCATCATAAAAGTATTATAAAACTACACAGGTCTCAGTCACAGTCGCCTTCCGATTGTGTTGAACACTTCAAAATTAAGTTATGTCAGTTTCTCGAAGTGTTTAGCACAATCGGAAGGTGACTATGATTGAGACATGTGTAGTTCTAGAATACTTTTATGTTGCCATAAGATAGACTACATTTTCAATTTACAGCCAAACGGATTTCATTATTTTCTAACTTTTTTTCTGAGATCCACTTTTGTTTAGAGGTCATTTTGATCACGTGATTTCCCACCGTGATTATATAGAGGATAATTGTTGGTTTCGGTGTAAGATCATGTTATAATTTCACCGAGTGAGCACCAAAAGTGATATTTTCACGAGTGGCGCAGCCACGAGTGAAAATAACAACTTTTGGTGTTCACGAGTGAAATTAACGTGAAATTAACGTTTATTTTATGGTTAAAACTCTACTTTTATTGACTTTGTTTCTACAAAATATCGAAAATCGCGGGAAACGTCACCAGAAACATAGCGCAAATGACGTCATTTAAACGACGTCATCGTCGCATGGTTTCCAGCATTAATTACGCTCGGTATACTTTTTGACGTAAATCCGGGTTAAAGATTGCAAAACAGTGAAAAATAAAAATGGTAATCCACTGTTTCAAAACTGTGGATTATCACTTTTATTTCACTGAGAAAACTCTATAATTCACTGAAAAACATAAAATAAATTAGCTTTCTACAGTTCTCAATGAGTGTATAAACTGCGTCACGTAGCAAAACTTTCCAGAATAAAGTGGGAAAGTTATTTGATATTTCATACTGTATGATCATTGTCTCTTATTACAGACTGTTTTGGGTGAATTCAGTTAATTTAGAATGCCATGTTACAGTGTTGTTTTTTATATAATAATACTAGCTTTCCTATAACCCTAATCATTCTGTGCTATACAAATCGGATATACGAAAAGATTATTGTTTTACTATAACGTACATTTATTATTTAAAATACATTTATTATCTATTTATAATAGCTTTACTTCTGTTGTAAAGCACTTGATCTTTGTCAAGGTCACCCACGCTACTTGAGATTCTCGACAGTGTATTCAGAGGTAGCAAAAGTAAAACATTTGAGTATTGTCGAAAAATAAAAGAGAGTTACAGTACGCATTTGAGGGTTTCAATTATCTCTAAAGTGGTTACAGATGTTACGTACTCTAGCATTACAAGATAATATTGAGTTTTTGTAATGATAAGTGTGTGCGTGTACAACTGAAACGTTCTGCATCTATTCATGATATTGTAAAATATCGCCAGGACTTAACAACAAATAATTGGTTTTACAGGTTTCATAGTTCTGCTGTTTCGATACGATACAATATACCTTTTCGTGATCTACTGTAATATTTTTTACTCCTTTACGATTCCATGTTAATCCCGCGGCTGAATTTTATTTGCTAAACTTGAGTCTACAATATCTAATTCTTGCTTGCTTTCTTAACATCGTCACTTATCAATAATTTATATATACTGATTGAAAAAAATATTTTAACTGTACTATGAGTGCAGTTTATTTCAAATGTGTGTGTGTCTTGGCCATAAATGCGTTTAAAACTAAAACTTCGCTTTCCCTACAGGCACTCTTCAGCTAGTGAAGGTGTGTGAAGTGGGAAGTCAATGAGGACAAGTAAATAAGTGTATGTCACTACACTACATGAAAAGTTACTGTCTTCTTTGCCTTGATTTCGTTGATCTTTCTGTAGTACTGTTAATGTATACTCACTTATTCCTTCAACATTGGTCGGCATAAGACGCAAGATAGATGATATTATGGGGACAGCGTCGGTGTGTCATATACACAGATAATAGGCAAGCTTAAGATCTGAGAGTATGTCTGAAGTGCATGCTGTAGGGGCGTTTTCAGTGGCAAGTATGCATTATTGGTTATTAAATGGACTAGATATAAGTGACTTTGACCTTTTTACTATCCCAATACAATGAATAAGTCATTTTAACATAAAGTAAACCTGTGCTTGTTAGCTACTTACTTTAACTTGCAACTTTTAATGCGCCTCTTGGATGACTGCATATGACAAGTCTATTTGTATGCGCCACTAACCTGTGCTTCTTTGGTAACAATCAATATACATGTTTTAAATCTCTTAAGGGTTAATTCTCAAAATTCTCTTTTTAATCCCTACATGTCGGTTAGTGGTGGGGGAAGATATTCAAACTTATAAAAAGACAAAACATGTTTGTTTCATTACTGGATTCCTACCAGTTCTCGGGCGGAAAATGAACATTTTTGTCTCTAGTGTTGCAAAAAATACTAGCAAACCCATAATATTTTCACAGGACAAACTAAGGTTCTCTGATGACGTTATAAACTTGTCTGTTTATAGACTTTGTCCAAAGCTTATTTATAAATGAGGCCACAAGAGGTGTACTATTTATCTTTTAAAAGCCACATCGGGCAACCAATTATCGGCCACTCAACTTTGTGCAAAGCGCTATTCCCAATAAAGCTGTTTATTTCTTCTTTTACTATTTTAAATACAAGTACGAAATTACTTTTATAATTTACATGGAGTGTTATTGAGAAAATGCGTTTAGATGTACATTGTATGTTTCTTAAATCAAATAATACCTTTATTGATATTCAAGTAACTATTCCATTTTCTTGTAAGCAGACTATAAAGTTACTTCGATAGCAAAGAAATATATATATTACTTACTAAATACGTCGATATTGATATTTATTTGGTGTCTTAAGATATGCACTCTAGATAGATTACATCACTACCTTACGAGATAACTCTCTTAATGCAAGGAGTCTTCATATTTTGCAGATAAAGTGATTTTTTTTCGAAATAGTAAACACTTTTGCTGAGGTGTTGTCGACAGGGCACACTTTTCCTCTGAAATACAGGCTCTGTGTTGGATCATGTATTATAATATTATGTTGATATACTGGCGGGAGTTAGAGTACCGCAACCTACCCTGTAAATGTCAGAAAAAATGAACTAAACATTATAAAAGGCTATACTATTCTTTTGTGTGTAGTTGTAGAGGTCGTGAAATAAAGGAAGCCAAACAACTTTCAGACTGACCATGGTGTCTTCAAATTGTAGGATCTAATTACATAGACGAGATTCAAATTTAGGTTCGACACAGACAATATTTAAAGAAACAATTACGTTTAATACATGGATACTCTCAATCGAATGTTTGTTTACACTGTATGTATGATACGGTATAGAATTTCTGATAGAATTCGTGTAGAAATTAACTAATGATTTAGTAATCATTGTTAGTGTCCTTATACCACACTGTATCGGCAAAACGCACTGGCTCCAATTTAACGATAATGCTCCAACTAACGTAACGAACCGGCTCCAATAAAAAATGGCTGATTTAGTAAACAAAACCCAAGTCAGTATAACAGATTCGTGTATTTTATATGGTAAATCGCAACTTCTGAAGAAACGAATACTCTTACAGAATGCTCACTTCTTTCCTGCATGGCCGTAGCTAGTCGGCTGTTTCAGACATCGATGCGTGTGAAAGTAATGCAAGTTGAATGCAGAGGATTCAACGGTAAAAAGTGCAAAACACACCCAAAATGCATGGATTTTGCTCAAAATTATCGAAGTTAAGGTGTTTAGCATAAAAGATTTGCATTGGCATGTAACTTTGGGTCAAATATCGTAAGCATGTACCAACACTTTACCGATCTGCTATTTTTATAGGCAAAACTTACCCATTTAAAAATACAACGATTCAGGCTCCAATTGACGATACAACGAAAATGTTCCAATTCGTGTTTCACGGATCATTTTCACAGACGTTTTTTAACAATTACAAACATAAGAGAATCTCTTATCGAACAAAATGTTGAGTTTTATGTCACCTTGTACCCACTCTCTTTAAAAAAATAATTTAAAGGAGAACATCGCTCATCCAGGGGTTGCGAGTTCGAGCCTCACTGGGGTCACGACCGTACCTCCTCATATGACACCAGTACTTTTTTTCCATGAAGTAGACTCGAGTGTGACTCCAAGCTTCACGCTTTCTATACAATCGAGCCAAAATAAATAAGTATAAACTAACATTTAAGTATTCAAAATACTTCCTAAAATAACAGGATTCGTGGATACCGTATACCGCTCTGCTCGGTTTGTTAGTGATAAACTGAAAAACATTTACGTATTGTCTACCTTGACTATGTCGCTGTAGAGCTACAGAATTTAGGCATATAAATAAATCACCGTAATTGTTTTCTTCCACTTCTACCTCGACTAATTGGGCAAATATTCTACTTTTGAATGGTTTTATGCGTGTTTTAATAATGGCTTAAAGTCTACAGTACTATTTCAGTAGATATCAGAACAGAACAGAACAGAACAGAACAGAACTTTATTCGACGTGTACCAACATAGTACATAGTCATATATCAATTCTATATATTACAATACAATATCATGTTAAGTGATACAGTACAAATGTAAGTTAATTATATAAATAAACAAAACACAAAATCAGATTGTATTTTGCATATATACGGGAACTGTGAGGATGAGCTGTCATAGAGATCATTGAACATAAGAAAGAGAATATTCTCAGTTTCAGAGATTCTTTAACGTATTTTGACAGTTTGAACATAATATTTTTATTTTCAGACTCCAAAAGGGCTATAAATTTATACATACTTGGTCTTACATAGTAATATTTCTTAATGTACTTTTTTCTTATATCATAGTAACAGGGACAAATTAATATAAAATAAAATGATATTCATCTTCTAAGTCGTGACTATCACAAAATGTACAATAACGTTCATTTCTTGGGACATAGTTACCGGCATACCTACCAGTATGAATTCGTAGAGAATGAGCTGACAATCTTATTCTAGTTATATAAAATCTGAGATCAGGCGGTATAACATCTAAATATGGTTCATAACTTAAGGTCATCTTAACATTTCTATACAGGTCTAATACACCACTGGTTTCTTTGTCGTTACACCAGGTTTGTTTGAAAGTATCAATTAGGTTTTTTTTAAACAAGCAAGTAAATGTGTTAGCATCATACAATGCTGGATTTTCGAAAACATATGCATATCCATAATTACATAGCATAGTCTTAACATTAGTAATCCAGTTATGTTTACCATCTAAACAATCTTTAAGAGACATGTTATAAATTTCATGAAGTATAATATTGTCTGTATTAGCAAGTTTATACCAATATTTAAGTATTTTAATATAACGCGATATAAAAAAAGGATAACGCCCTAGTTCGCCATATACGGCACAATTAGAGGTATTAAGACGTACCTTTAAAATCTTTTTACAAAACCTTAAATGGATACGTTCTACTTCTTTTGATTTGCTGAATCCCCAAACTTCAGCGCCATAGTTTAAAATAGATCCGACAAAAGAATCAAATAACTGACATAATATACTTGGCTTTATGTTATACTTGTTACAATTGACTAACAATACATTGAGTGCCTTAAGGGCTTTTCCAACGAGGTGTTGTTGGTTTAAAGCAAACGTGCCTGTGTAATTAAAGACTGTTCCTAAATAATTAAAATCGTTTACGACATCAAGATTATTGTTTTTGTAAACAAAGTTTTCGTTTCTTAACAAATCAAGTGCCAGTACCTTTGACCAGAATAAACTCAACACGAACTGGCTGGGTGAGAATTCCAGAAAGTTTATCGCAATAAGCACACTTAGGCAAAAAAGCTCAGATAGATTATATTGAGGTCGTGTACAAGTTCACAGAAAGATGATAAAGCATAAATAGCGAATGCAAAATTATATACTTCAACCGTCGCTTTCCAAATTTTCATTAGATGACAATTTCGATTTTAGTCTAAGCTGCATGTGATTATTGATAGCGGTCAAAACGCTAGGTCAAATAAAACCTTAAAGCTGTTCGCTCTCAGATTTTCGTAAAAGAATAATTTCTTCAAACTGTATGTAAATAACGTATTTTAGAACATATGGTGATATAAAAAGGCTCCAGTATAAACTCATGTTACGTACATCTCTAAATTTTGAAAAATACGCTACCAAATTCAAAAGCGTTGCCAACACTTTTGAAATTTCAATATAACATATAGTGTAGCGGTGCCGTGTAACCGACCTTTTCAATCGATTTCTGCGAATTCCTACCTAGATTTTTGCTTTCTTTAATTCTAGCCTTTAGTTTTATACTGATGAATAAGAATGTCAATGGTTTTGCGAGAGCGAGCAGCTTTAAACACACAAGTCCATGAATCCTGACATTTTGGAAAGTATTTTGAATATTGAAAAGTTCTGAGCTGAATTTTCAATTTTTCACTAAGAAAACACATAAATTTGTCCGATAAGAGTTACTTTTATATTTGTAATTGTTCATAAACGTCTTTGAAAATGATCCGTGAAACACGAATTGGGAACATTTTCGTTGTATCATCAACTGGAGCCTGAATCGTTGTATTTTTAAATGGGTAAGTTTTGCCTATAAAAATAGCAGATCGGTAAAGTGTTGGTACATGCTTTCGATATTTGACCCAAAGTTACATGCCAATGCAAATCTTTTATGCTAAACACCTTAACTTCGATAATTTTGAGCAAAATCCATGCATTTTGGGTGTGTTTTGCACTTTTTACCGTTGAATCCTCTGCATTCAACTTGCATTACTTTCACACGCATCGATGTCTGAAACAGCCGACTAGCTACGGCCATGCAGGAAAGGAGTGAGCATTCTGTAAGAGTATTCGTTTCTACAGAAGTTGCGATTTACCATATAAAATACACGAATCTGTTATACTGACTTGGGTTTTGTTTACTAAATCAGCCATTTTTTATTGGAGCCGGTTCGTTACGTTAGT
>JAFMSR010001732.1:0-25001 GCA_022818135.1 Saxidomus purpurata
CACCTGTAGTAACTGTATTATTTTGAGGAGCAGTGGGAGATATTGTTCTTGATACAGCAGTAGTCGTCGTTGCTAAAAATCAATTTTATGGAGGTATCATGGTTTCATCAATCATCATTGTTTTACATAACATTTTTGCAGTGTTTTGTCAGAGTGATATAAAACCAAACCATTTTCATACATTTAAGTGACCAAGATATTAAGCAGTCAAGAATGTGCTACAAAAAGCTTATTATTAAATGATTAAAGTATAATGATGGTTCTTGCACAGGCACCTTCTCTAATTATCTAGTATATATATAAATATACTAGTTAAACAAGCTTTACCTGAATGACTTTAAAAAGATCGAGAAATTAACCAAACGTTTATACTTTAGAGAGATTAATCCATGACATTGCTCTTTCTGTCCTGTATCATTTATACATGATAAAAGACTTGATTGCTCTTTTTTATAGTAAACAATCCGTTATCTCAGCTAATTTCTGTTCTTTTAGATCAAAAACACTTAAGATTTCGTTTCAATACATACCAACTTTATCACACGTCATTCCATTACTCCATTCTCCGTTTGAAAGACACTGTGTTGAAGTATTCCCTGTCACTTCATATCTGTCATCACATAACAAGGTGGCTGTTGACTGGTAAACAGTTTGTCCCGCTATATCTAAATTTACATTTCCGTTGATAACTACAGGTGGATCTCCGCAGTCTGAAAAGCATAATCAATTTATCAAAGGTGCGTGGAATTCATATTTCGAACTACGCACTCGTGTCTTCCAAAATAATTTATCTAGCGCTTTACATTTTCAATCATTATGTAGAAATAAAAGCTATCACACGGGTTGTTAACTATCCCCGCCTCCACAATATGTGGTGCAAATAAACTGTCGGGTACAAACTTATGAGGAAGTGGGGTTTTACAAAATAAACGAAACATGTAAGAATGAGTTTTAAGTAATTTTATTGAAAAACTTTCAAAAATCGGGGAATGTAGTTATCGACTATATCGAAACAAAATATCTAGCACAATGGCAACAATATCAATTTCCAGTAATCAAAGTTAAACTGTCCTGAAACATTGTATTTTGGTCCCAAATTCCGCTTTTCCAAATATATTCGTGATATATTTGTGATGCAATGTACGACTACATGTAAAAATAGTTATTTCTTGTCACAGGACCATCCGTCCGGCCGGTTAAAAATTGAAGTTACGGCCATTTTACTTTAAAGAGGTGGTGGGATGGATAACGAAGTTGTGGAGAATTTAAGGAGGTAGGTTTGTGCTATACATTCTGTAGATCTCTTGACATTTGAATGCCTATCAAAAGCGTCCATGCTACGGAGTTGAAATATATTTTTTTTCACACATGTATACCTTTATTGTTTTTACATGTAAAGGGAACTCGACGTTGACGCCATCATTATTACATAATGACTTATATTATATTAAGTGGGGAGAGTAAACCACCCGTGTATAAGGTTTTGTGGCCGTTGTGAGACCTGCTATATTTTGATATTTACAGACATGTATTAGCTAACTTAAATGACAAAAATAATAATAAATTGCCTAAAATTCAATGAAAGGCGAACTAATCAATGTATAAATGATAATCTCCCTTCTATTTTACAATGTAAATCAGTCCCGACTGTTACTATTTTAGTCGTTTAAAAACACCGACAGATGCCCTATGATAGTTCAGACGGTAACAACAAGATTTTGATGTTAAACTGGAGTATATATACCGGTATATCTAAATGCCAGTATTTGTACGGTCTTTCTTCAAGGGTTGAAAAATTAAAAAAGGGAAAAAATTTTTTTATATCCCCCCCCCCCCCCCCCCCCCCCCCCCCCCCCCCCCCCCCCCCCCCCCCCACCCCCCCCCCTAAAAAAAAAAAAAAAAAAAAAAAAAAAAAACAAAAAAAAAAAAAAAAAAAAAAAAAAACCCCCCCCCCCCCCCCCCCCCCCCCCCCCCCCCCCCCCCCCCCCCCCCCCCCCCCCCCCCCCCCCCCCCCCCCCCCCCCCCCCCCCCCCCCCCCCCCCCCCCCCCCCCCCCACCCCCCCCAAAAACCACCAAAAAAAAAAAAAAAAAATGTATAACTTCTATTTTAGCTTCATCCAGAATAGACGGTAACACAAATTTTTGATGTTAAACTGGAATATTTTATTTTGTATTTAAAAAATGCCAAGAAAAAAGTTTTTATTTGTACGGTCTTTCTTCATGTCATAGAATGAACAGTGATTATATGAAAACATTACAAACTGTTCATGTGCTTTATGTATTGGAATAGCAGTCAGCTGTAACTACGCAACGCTTTTTTCATTTAAACCTGTAAAAAAAGACTTCTGAAAACGGCTTTAAATCTCCCTACATATGAAGCAGCCCAATGTTCACTACTGTAAAATTCGTTTTCGAGGTTTTTATTTTCGCTAATTTTCGCAATTGACCCACTTCATAAATTCATCAAACTCTCAAAATAGCAAACAAACAATCATTATATTATATAAAATAGAGCTCGTTCGAGAATTTAATAAAATGGAATATCGCATAATAAACAACTCGTGAATATAAAGACTTTTACAATATGTAAAAATGTTTTCTATATTTGAAACTACATGTATGAAGCTTAAGATTTAGTACTTTACCATTAGGTGAACACGTAATGTCTATGTCCCAGTTTCCATTGCTCAGACATGCTATCGTATTTGTCAACCCGCCTGTTTGAGAATAGCCCTCATTGCATGATTGCGTTGCCGTGGCTTGATAAAGGGTAGAGTCTTTGTCTAAAGAAACACTGCCGTTACCCGGTGCTGTGGGATGTCCACAATCTTAAAATACAAAGCAAACACCTGACTGTCTGATTGTTAAAGAAAGAAAAGTTCGAGTGAATGGAATCGCAAATGAGGTAAAGCCATTTAATGAATCATTATATCAATATTATCTTGTTATAACATATTTCATTAACATTTCAGATTTCTTAAACATATACCAAGTCTTTCACATGCGCCTGGAGAACTCCATTCTCCAGCTGAAAGACACTGAATTGTAGCATTGCCTGCTAACTCGTATCCACTGTCACATGACACTGAGGCTGTTGACTGGTAGCTAGTTTGTGACGCCACATCTAATGTCACATATCCATTGACAATGGATGCTGGTGTACCACAATCTAAAACGATAAATGATCTAACCGTTGATTATCCCGCACTGAGATGACAGGTCTTCCTTTAAATGTTTATTACTTTATTTATGTTTATTTTAGCCATTCTTGATCTTTTGATAAAAATGTTTGTAATGTCAGAAGTCATTGAAGTAAATCTTTACATGTTACAGCCATTGATTTTTACAATGGTACATAGTATGTATTTGCAAGAAGCATTTATTGACAATTGTGGTGCCATAATTATGGTACTTTCAGCAAATATTGCAATGAGTAATTGTGTATCAACTCTTTGTTATGTTTTCTGTAAATGTGTCGTGCCATATTAAAAGATATTATTATTATTGTGAAAACCATGTATTGCTGATATGATCATGGGCCATAAATAGCTTATTGCGTAATAAAGTATGTACTACAAAAGTAACATTTCACAAAACAAAGTATTCAAACCTCATTTTAAAATATATAAAGAAAGGTGTTTATATACCTGAAATTTCACAAGTTATTCCAGAATAGGAAATACTCCAACCATTTTCTAGACAAAATACATTTGGACTATTTCCTATACTCTCGTATCCAACGTTACACGATTGTGTAGCTTTAGCACCAACTAGAGTATTATCAGAGTCCAACGTAACATCGCCATTTGTTGGTGCAGGTGGGGCTCCGCAATCTATAATGTAATTCTCAGTTGGGTAAGTTTATATTATTGGCAATGTTTATAAACGACGACTATTTCTTGTCCCTTTTTAAAACAACATGTCGTTATGAAGCTGGTTGATTTTATTGTTTTGATTATACATACTAGTATATTGGGTACATCGCTAATCTTTTGCTTGAAACAAGGTAACACAGTAACGTGCAATTACGGAACCATAGAGCACTTTACTACTGCCTATAGACGAGAGAGTAACCAAGTGTGCGAGTGTTTTGTATTGGACAGTTGCAACCAACTACTCTTAATTCTATCTTTTTAAATAGCTTTTATTTATTACGCGACATTGAAGTATTTTAGGGTGTATAAAATCATAGAAACTCTGAGTGATTTGTTCAATATATTTCCAAGTAACCATTGGTTGACCAAGTAGGAAACAGGAGGTTTACATGTTGTTAAACTCAAGTTTAAAATACACTGTTGCTTGACAACTGACCATAGGTCATACCGTTCTTGTCTAGGAAAATGATATAAAAATGGATGAAATGCATGCAGGTAAAATTTGCCCCGTGAAATGAGCTGTAGTACCGCGAGGTGGTCTTAAACATTTAAAATTATGTACTAGTATTGTGTAATTGTTTCAAACAGTATGACCAAAATATATTATCCACTGTTAGTGTTTACAATACCACACTACTGTAATTTAGACACTTTACCGGCTCTCTTAGTGCAATTTAGTGTATTTTATTTGAATGCTACTAATGCTTCACAATGTTCTGTGCGAAACTCTGAAGTATATGTACTGCCCTAAAGACTTTGTAGACACGGATAAAAGTTTGAAGAACCCGAAAACATGTCTGTATTCGACGTTGTTACGTTACCTGTTGCAATGTTTGATGTATATTGAGCTGTCACTGTTGATGTTGTTATGGGAAAAGGAGTTCTGGATATTGCTGTATCTGCTGTAATCGTCGTTATATTTGTTGCTACTGTTTCTGTTGTATTTGTTACAGTTGGAGATGTCGGGGTAGATGTTGATTGGGCCAAAGCAATAGTTGTCATTATAGATACTTCGGTTGTACCTATAACAGTTGGAGCTGCAGGTGTAGTTGTTTTAGTTAGTACAGAATCAATTGTTGATATTATAGGTGTTTCTGTAGTACTTGTTGTAATTGGACCTGGCATAGATGTTGCAGTTGGCACAGTAGCAGATACAGTATATGGCGTTGTTAATCCTGCTTCTGCAGTACTTGCAGTGAGCAAAGTATTAGTTGTCGCTGTTAAAGATTCTTCTGTAGTTCCTGCTGTTTTTGGGGCTGCAGTAGATGTGGTAGTTGGAACACTTGTGGCTGTCGCTGCTGTGGTACTTGCGGTTGTTGAAGCTGCTGTTGATGTTGAAGTAGTCACAGTAGTAGTTTCCTTTGCTACTGATACGTCTGTGGTACTTGTTTTTGTTGGAGATTCTGTAGATGTGGTTATAGGCACGGCAGTAATTGTTATTGTTACAGGTGATTCTGTAGAAGTTATGGTTGTTGGAGCTGCAGTAAATGTTACATCATTGTTTTTACAGTAAACAAGTTATCATCAGGCGAAAAAATTACAGATGGAGATCATTAAAATATTACTGCATGTACATCCTAGTACCAAATGGTTTCTGCGTCTTACAATCACATGTTTGATGCAAAACGTGTAAATATATTCTCAGCTAATTTCTGTTTTTTAGACACAAAACAATATAGATTTCGTTTCAATACATACCAACTTTATCACACGTCATTCCATTACTCCATTCTCCGTTCGAAAGACACTGTATTGAAGTATTCCCTGTCACTTCATATCCACCGTCACATAACAAGGTGGCTGTTGACTGGTAAACAGTTTGTCCCGCTACATCTAAATTTACATTTCCATTGCTGACTACAGGTGGATCTCCGCAGTCTGAAAATTATAACCGTATTATCGAAGGTGCATTGAATTGTTATTCCAAATACACACTCGTGTCTTTCAACAAAATTTATCAAGCGCTTTATATTTTTCAAACATTATGTAAACAAAAAATGCTAAAAGATGAGATTTTTTGGCCGTTATGGGTCCTGATATTTGTTAATATTTACCTACGTATGTGACATTTGTTTATATTTACCGACGTAAGTTCGCTTAATTTAAATGACAACATAATAAATGGCCAAACTTAATGACAGACATATAATTCAATGTACAAATGATAATCTATCTCTTTGTGTTGCAACTTGCAATTTTATTATACCATGTAAATCAGCTCCGACTATTACTCGTTTAGTTGTATTAAAACAAGTCAAGTGTCGTGTGATGCTTCAGACATTGGAAATGCTTACGTAACAACAAGATATTGATGTTAAATCTACGTGACCAGAAAAAAAAGTTTTTATTTGTAATGTCCTTCTTCATGTCAAAGACTGTTCAATGATTTTATGAATCATTACAAACTTTGGCATGTGCTTTATGTATTGGAATAAGAGTCAGATATAACTAAGCAACGCTATTTTCATTAAAACATGTAAAATGGCTTTTGCAAACGGCTTTAAATCCCCTACATATGAAGAAGCCAAATGCTCACTACTGTAAAAGGTGAGGTTTTTATTTTCGCGAATGAACCACCTCTTGCATTCACCAAACTCGCAAAATAGCAAACAAACAATCATTATTGGATTATCGCGTAATAAACAACTCATGAATATAAAGACTTTTACAGCAAGTAAAATTGACAAACATCGCTTCTTCTACAGCACAAGTATATCATATCTGAACCTAACTATTCATTGCCGGGACTTGAAAACATAGAGCAAAACGTTTCCATTTAGATTTAAGGGGAATCACTGCTAAAATTCAAAATAACAAGAAATTGTATTGATCCTGTTTTTAATGAAGACTTACATATTGCTAGTTAATTTCTGGAATAAAGGTGAGTCAATGATTTAACTTTTCCGCAATGTTAATCTTTAGTGATACACTATCAGATCAAGGCGCTAAATTCAAAATTAACTAGAATTTTGGTATTGTAAACGTTTTTCAGAATAGATATAATTTTTTAATCTTTTCTAATGTAGTATGCCATACTTAAATGAAAAATTAGAGAAAGTGGCATTTCTATCATCATCTGAATAAATAGTGGAGCCACCGTGGAGCAATGGTAGCGCGTTCGCCTCAGGATCGAAGGGCCACGGGTTCGATCCCTACCATCGCCATATTGGTCGTGTCCATAGGCAACACACAGTTAAATCCGCATTGTCTCTCTCTCTTCGAGGTTGATTCCATCTGGAATGAGTCTCGAGAGCGATTAATATAAGTTGTAAAAACTTGTTTCGCAATCGAGAATAAATAAACTAGTATAAACTGAATAAATGTTTCGCTCCTCATTATAACCCCATTTAAAATTTTTGATCAATGAATATTTTCATAATTAAGGAATAACAAGGATTTTGAGATATTTTGCCAACAGTTTAATCAAAACCTTTGTGTTAGAATGCAAAAATAAAGAAATGGGGGTCAATGTGCGTATAAGAAAAAAATCAATAAAAACTGACAAAAATGTGTGTTTTAGATTAGACGGGCTTTGAGATATGACGGCATAGGTCTGTAACAAAGAATTGTAAAAGGAACTTTTATTACTGTATTTTTATATCCTTACAATTCCTCTTGTAATAAAGTTTGAATTAAGTAAATATCTTAAACAGATTTTGGGAAATGAATATTTTAGTCCGCTACCCCAATGTTGGCATATGGCAGAATTTGTCAATTTAGTCACAAAATGTGACGTCAAAATATTTTTTTCTCAAACATCGTCAATTGTTTGCACTAAAATATTCCTATTATGTCTAAATTAACTACTGCATAAATGTTTTTTTTCTCAGTTAAATCATCATTTTTGAAATATAACAAATGTAAATCTCCGGAAGTGCAAACATCCAAAACCTCACCAGTGACACCCCTTAACTACATTGAGTAATGGAATATTTATCTTAAACTGTTCTGAATATTGAGAAAGTTTACTATATTTGAAACTATATGTAGCTTAAGATTTAGTACTTTACCATTAGGTGAACACGTAATGTCACTGTCCCAATTTCCATTGCTCAGACATGCTATCGTATTTGTCGACCCGCCTGTTTGAGAATAGCCCTCATTGCATGATTGCGTTGCCGTGGCTTGATAAAGGGTAGAGTCTTTGTCTAAAGAAACGCTGCCGTTACCCGGTGCTGTGGGATGTCCACAATCTTAAAGTACAAAGCAAACAGCTGTCTGTCTGATTGCAAAATAAGAATGGAATCGCAAATGAGGTAAAGCCATCTTTCATTATATCAATATTATCTTGTTATAAAATATTTCATTAACATTTCAGATTTCTTAAACATATACCAAGTCTTTCACATGCGCCTGGAGAGCTCCATTCTCCAGCTGAAAGACACTGAATTGTAGCATTGCCTGCTAACTCATATCCACTGTCACATGACACTGAGGCTGTTGACTGGTAGCTAGTCTGTGACGCCACATCTAATGTCACGTATCCATTGACAATGGATGCTGGTGTACCACAATCTAAAACGATAAATGATCTAACCGTTGATTATCCGGACAATGAGGTGACTAGTCTTCCTTAAAATGTATGTTACTTCATTTTTGTTTATTTTAGACATTCTTGATTTTTAGATACAAATGTATGTTATGTTAAAAACCTTCATTCACTGAAAGCTCGTTGAAGTAAATCTTTATATGTTACAGCCATTGATTTTTACAATGGTACATGGTATGTATTTGCAAGAATTGCATTTATTTGTTTTATTGACAATTATAATGCCATAACTATGGTACTT
The DNA here is from genome assembly GCA_022818135.1 of Saxidomus purpurata. Classification (NCBI taxonomy): domain Eukaryota; kingdom Metazoa; phylum Mollusca; class Bivalvia; order Venerida; family Veneridae; genus Saxidomus; species Saxidomus purpurata. The sequence goes on from JAFMSR010001732.1 coordinate 8,666, forward strand.
TCAGCAAATATTGCAATGAGTAATAGTGTACCAACTAATTGTTATGTCTTCTGTAAATATGTCGTGCCATATTAAAACATATTATTATTATTATTATTACGAAAACTATGTATTGCTGCTATGATCATGGGCCATAAATAGCTTATTTCGTTATAAAGTATGTAATACAAAAGTAACATTTCACAAAACAAAGTATTCAAACCTCATTTTGATATATAAAGAAAGATGCTTATATAGATCTACCTATAATTTCACAAGTTATTCCAGAATAGGAAATACTCCAGCCACTCTCTAGACAAAATACATTTGGACTATTTCCTATGCTCTCGTATCCAACGTTACACGATTGTGTAGCTTTAGCACCAACTAGAGTATTATCAGAGTCCAACGTAACATCGCCATTTGTTGGTGCAGGTGGGGCTCCGCAATCTATAATGTAAATATCAGTTGGGTAAGTTTGTATCATAAAAACGGTCATTTCTTGTTCTTTTCAACAACATGTTGTTACGAAACTACACTGTATAGTTGATTTTATCATTTTGGTGATACGAGTATATGAGTGTATTGGATACCTTGCTGATCTTTTACTTGGAATAACGTAATACAGTAACGTGCAATTACGGAACCTTAGAGCACTTACTATTGCCTATTGACGGTAAAATAACCATGTGTGCAGTTTTTATTGGGCAGTTGCAACCAACTGCTCTTAATTTTACTGCAAGTAACTTTTGGCTATTATGCGACATTGAAATATATTTTAGGGTGTATAAAATCATAGAAACTCTGAGTGCTTTGTTCAGTATATTTACCGATTACGTGGTTTGTGTTACTAAGATAAAAAACTGACCCCCTCCCCACCTGATATTGAAATCGTTAGGATCGTCATCGAGTCAGTGAATTCCCTAGCAACTACTGTTTGACCAACAGAGAAGCAGGAGGTTTACATGTTATTAAACTCAAGTTTAAAATACACTGTTGCTTGACAACTGACAAGCTGCATTGAGGACTTTGTAGACACGGATAAAAATTTCAAGAACCCGAAAACATATCTGTACTCGACGTTGTTACGTTACCTGTTGCAACGTTTGATGTATATTGAGCTGTCACTGTTGATATTGTTATGGGAAAAGGAGTTCTGGATATTGTTGTATCTGCTGTAATCGTCGTTGCATTTGTTGCTACTGTTTCTGTTGTATTTGTTACAGTTGGAGATGTCGGGGTAGATGTTGATTGGGCCAAAGCAATAGTTGTCATTATAGATTCTTCGGTTGTACCTATAACAGTAGGAGCTGCAGGTGTAGTTATTTTAGTAAGTACAGAATCAATTGTTGTTATAATAGGTGTTTCTGTAGTACTTGTTGTAACTAGACCTGGCACAGCGGTAGTTGTCGTTGCTTTATCACCTGTTGTGATTGTATTATTTTGAGGAGCAGTGGTAGATATTGTACTTTGCATAGCGGTAGTCGTCGTTGCTACATCACCTGTAGTGACTGTTTTATTTTGAAGATCCGTGGTAGATATTGTACTTGGCACAGCGATAGTCGTCGTTGCTACATCACCTGTAGTGACTGTATCATTTTGAGGAGCAGTTGTAGATATTGCACTTGGCACAGCAATAGTCGTCGTTGCTACGTCACCTGTAGTGACTGTATTATTTTGAGGAGAAATTGTGGATATTGTACTTGGCACAGCGATAGTCGTCGTTGCTACGTCACCTGTAGTGACTGTATTATTTTGAGGAACAGTGGTAGATATTGTACTTGGCACAGCGGTAGTCGTCGATGCTACATTACCTGTAGTGACTGTTTTATTTTGAGGAGCAGTGGTAGATATTGTACTTGGCACAGTGGTAGTCGTCGTTGCTACATCACCTGTTGGGACTGTATTATTTTGAGGAGCAGTGGTAGATATGGTACTTTGCACAGCGGTTGTCGTCGTTGCTATACCACCTGTAGTGAGTGTATTATTTCGAGGGGCAATGGTAGATATTGTACTTGGCACAGCGGTAGTCGGTGTTGCTACAGCACCTGTAGTGACTGTATTATTTTGAGGAGCAGTGGTAATAATTGTACTTTGCTGACCGGTAGTCGTCGTTGTTACATCACCTGTAGTGACTGCATTATTTTGAGGAGCAGTTGTAGATATTGTACTTGGCACGGCGATAGTCGTCGTTGCTACATCACCTGTAGTGACTGTATTATTTTGAGGAGCAGTTGTAGATATTGTACTTGGCACAGCGGTTGTCGTCGTTGCTACGTCACCTGTAGTAACTGTATTATTTTGAGGAGCAGTTGTAGATATTGTACTTCGCACAGCGGTAGTCGTCGTTGCTACACCACCTGTAGTGACTGTATTATTTTGAGGAGCAGTTGTAGATATTGTACTTGGCACAGCGGTTGTCGTCGTTGCTACATCACCTGTAGTGACTGTATTATTTTGAGGAGCAGTTGTAGATATTGTACTTGGCACAGCGGTTGTCGTCGTTGCTACATCACCTGTAGTGACTGTATTATTTTGAGGAGCAGTGGTAGATATTTTACTTGGCACAGCGGTTGTCGTCGTTGCTACGTCACCTGTAGTGACTGTATTATTTTGAGGAGCAGTGGTAGATATTTTACTTGGTACAGCGGTAGTCGTCGTTGCTACGTCACCTGTAGTGACTGTATTATTTTGAGGAGCAGTGGTAGATATTGTACTTGGCACAGCGGTAGTTGCCGTTGCTACATCACCAGTAGTGACTGTATTATTTTGAGGAGCAGTGGTAGATATTGTACTTGGTACAGCGGTAGTCGTCGTTGCTACATCACCTGTAATGACTGTATTACTTTGAGGAACAGTGGTAGATATTGTACTTGGCACAGTGGTAGTCGTCGATGCTACACCACCTGTAGTGACTGTATTATTTTGAGGAGCAGTGGTAGATATTGTACTTGGCACACTAATAGTCGTCTTTGCTACATCACCTGACGTTACTGTATTATTTTGAGGAGCAGTTGTAGATATTGTACTTGGCACAGCGGTAGTTGCCGTTGCTACATCACCAGTAGTGACTGTATTATTTTGAGGAGCAGTGGTAGATATTGAACTTGGCACAGCGGTAGTTGCCGTTGCTACATCACCAGTAGTGACTGTATTATTTTGAGGAGCAATGGTAGAGATTGTACTTGGCACAGCGGTAGTCGTCGTTGCTACACCATCTGTAGTGACTGTATTATTTTGAGGAGCAGTGGCAGATATTGTTCTTGGTACAGCAGTAGTCGTTGCTAAAAATCAATTTTATGGAGGTATCATGATTTCATAAATCATCAGTGTTTTACATAACATTGATGTAGTGTTTTGTCAGAGTGATATAAAACCAAACCATTTTCATACATTCAAGTGATCAAGATATTAAGCAGTCAAGAATGTGCTACAAAAAGCTTATTATTAAATGATTTAAGTATAATGATGGTTCTTGCACAGGCACCTTCTAATTAGCTAGTATATACATAAATATACTAGTTAAACAAGCTTTACCTGAATGACTTTAAAAAGATCGAGAAATTAACCAAACGTTTATACTTTAGAGAGATTAATCCATGACATCGCTCTTTCTGCCCTATATCATTTATACATGATAAATTACTTGATTGTTCTTTTTTATAGTAAACAAGCCGTTATCTCAGCTAACTTGACAGCACCCGAACTACTTTCGTGTATTCAACTCGTACCTGGAACACTTTATTTCCGAGATACGTTTCACGGCGGTTTACAAGTGAAAGATTAGAATGTTTTTCGTAAATGTAAACTAAGGTCTCATAAGAAAGCACACACTTCAATATTTTTCAAGTTAATGTAACAGGAATTTAATTTTTTAGGAATGGTTCGAATTTTCAGGGTACGCAATAACGGTTCAAATTACGAAAATTGTTGGTAACGAATATCCATGAAGTTTTGAAGCGAGAGTTGATTGCGAAAAGAAATGGTGCTTTTTATGGTGTCACAAGCAAGAGCATCAACTTTTAGAAATGTATAGCAACAGAATATATTCACATTTCAAAGAACATACCTGTAATCATATTTTTTTCAAAACAAAAAATGGCGGTAAATGACGTCACAGTTTCTCTTGATAAATGACGTCACTGTGTAAACAAAACAAGTTAATTGAGTCAATGTTGATGGTATAGTCGCATTAATCAAGTAAACTGGACGTGAGTAAGGAGAATTTCTTATAGGATTTAATTGATTTTTTTTATTCACAACGTAAATAAAGTATAGTTTTGGGTGCGATCAAGCACTATGTTTTTAGCTCTAGATACATAAACAGTGGTAAATTCACGTGTGAACCTACCAAATTTCCTACGCAAAGGGGTTCCATGCGGGGAATTATATTTAATCAACATGAAGTTTTGATTTACCGCTCAACATAGTAGGGCCTATTTAAAGCGGTTTCCTCGTAGAATCTGCAATAACATCAAATAAAGTATGCAAGAAAAAGGATCTTACATGGTCTACTGTGGAGGACTGGGTTGTTCCGACCCTCGGGAAAGCGGGGGGAGTCGGAACCTCGCTTCGCTCGGTTCCTCCTATCCCCCCGCTTTCCCTCTGGTCGGAACAACGCAGTTCTCCACAGCAGGCCATGTAAGATCCTCATAGTATATAAATTTACTTATATTGAGTTTATGTACCTCACAAAACATAAAACATTAAAAGAAGTTCTGCCTCTATCAGCATACATACCTGGCCCTCCACCAGTAGCACCAGGTTCCCCAGATCCTTTCCCTGCTTTATTTTTAGCTTTTTGCTTTGACCTCTTTTTCTTCGATGTTTTACTGGGAGACTCATTGTTGGCTGTATCTACATAACAGTATACAGTATATAGTTAAATCATAAACAGTCATTCAGTGGCAAAACTTCACGCAGCTCCACAATGACACAGAAACAAATGCAATGAACAGGAGTAAAAGAACATGATTTTGCAATCCTTTGAGTTTACATACATTTAACACGAAATGATTGTGTGTGCCAAGTGTTTCTTTGTAATCCTTTAAAAACCAAAGAAGTTCGCACCAGAATACTTTTTAGATCCATGTCTTTATGAAGGGTTGCGCGAGCATAAATATGGCATTTTGTACATATAGACCTACACTTATTAATTGCCATTTCTATTAAGATTCATTGCATTCACTTGTAACATAAAAAAACTTACAAATATTACAACTATGATTGACCCAGTGTCAATGTGATTCCAGACTGCTTTTGAAGGGATATACATGTAATAATACGAACGTTAATTTCATTTAAGAATTGAAAGTGTTTTTCTGCATTTCATCGAGGTATGAACTGTCAAAAGTTTTACACCTAATTTGCATAAACACTGAAGGAAATGCAGAAAAAAAACACATTCAGTTCTTATAATTACAACTTACTATTATTCGATCGTTTAAATTATTTAGTGATTAGTAACCCGAATTCTATTTTAATATTTCGTCGCGCATTAATATTTGGTTGTCATAACGCAACTTCTAATTAGCATAATGCAAATGGCGGACAACAGTCAGCTGCTGGAACGAAGTCTTCCTTTATAAAATTAATACTGGATTGCTACATTTAGATAGGAAATTAAATGATTTAAGTCGTGGATACACTTTTTTACTTCTCAGTGGGTTTTTTTTGGTGACATGCGCTGAAACTATAGTAAATTTGTCGTACACGATCATCAGCCTGGTGACATCATAAGTGTCAGATGATATCACTTATCAGAACGGACTTGAAAACTGTTATGCACATGTACTTTTTTTATCAGTTCAAGTACGCTAAAGTTTAAAACAATTTAATTCATTCTATATCTTATGTATTGTAATAGTATGTCATTTAGTAAAACCTACTGCAGTTTTGAACCGCAACAACAAAAACCTCATTACTCGTTTATCCAATGTCAAATCCTTTCATTGTGAAATGTCAGGAGGAATTTCCAATTGTTCCGAGTCATTTTTGGGTGGCAAATACAACTCAAATGCCCCAATAATCTGGCAAAAAGTGTCCGAGTCCGTGCTGTTGCCGGTGTCGGTCATTTTGTTTTTTATTTTGCAGACGAATTCGGTGTCAATGCTCTCATCAATTATAAATCCAAATGAATCGTAAAGCAAACGGATACATTTTGTCATAAAATCTTTATTCGGACAATATTTACTTGACACACAAGTAAAGCTATTTTTATATTTGGTTAGAACTCACGCCGTATCGAAGGTGCAAACAACAGCATGATCCGCTTTTATGAATGAAAAAGTAGCCCGTCATGAATATTTATGAGAAGCTATGAATACGTACCTGCTTCATAGTGTTATGAAAAGCGGGCGATGGGGCAGAAAAGAGATTTTGTGTGAACTGAATGCAATTTGTAATTATATAATAAATCTCTATGAAAAGTACAAGATGCATAAAAATGGCATACCTCCAGTGGCTGTTGGCTTCGACTCACTATTGTTTCCACTTGAAGTGCTAGGCTTCTCAACGCTGCCAGTCTGCCGAACTTCAGCTGTAGATGATTCGGACTGATTTTCTACAGGACTTCCGCCTGAGCTCGAACTAGAATTGCTTGCTTCACCAGTCATGGTACCAGTGCCGTTTGCTTCTGTCTGCTGGTTTCCTGTTCCTAAAGTGCTAATTGCTGAAGTTGATGTAGGAGTACCAGTCTGCTGTATAGTGGCCGTAGGAGCTGAAGATGTATAACTCACAGTCGATGTAGTGGTACCAGCATTGGCTGTAGAAGTTGCCGTGGATATGCTTGAAGTGGCGTTTACTATGGAGGTTCCTATGCTGGTTCCCGTATACACGAGGGAAGATGCCATATTGCTTCCTGTATATATGATAGATGATGGGGCACTGGTGTTGATAACAGAAGATGGTACAGAGGAAAATGTACTCGTTGGTGATCTGGTTCCTGAAGATACGACGCTTAATATTACATATTTAGTGAGTCTTTTTTACCAGGTTAAACTTACATCCCTAGTCACCATGTAGCAGACTGTGAAGTATTGGATATTGTATGTAAGCACACGGTTATCATAAGTTTCCAGAGCTGATTGATGAGGCGGGATCTTTATGAATAGTTGTAGCCAGAACTCGTTTAAATTTTTTATACTAGTAAAGCCTTGAGAAAAAACTCTACCGAAATCGACTTCTAGAGTATGTAAATATTTGATCTTTTAAAACATCTACATACGATATTTCCTCAAAAAGGAACGCAGGCAAACAATTCATACCAGGTAGGCTTGCAAATACTGGTGCTGAAAACTTGTCATAAAACTAGCACCGACCATCTTACAACGTATCTAGAAATTTTTAACATCTAATATGTCCTTTAGAAAAAAATACGCGTTTAAAATTAGAGTAACTTAAATCAGTTCGATTTATTAAAGTCATGACTTTTCATGACGAATTTAAACTTTTTACCAAACTTAGACATAACTTATACAGTCATGAAATTTAGAGTGAGCTATTGAGGACGTACTTCAGTTTGTTCTGACAACTGACGGAAAAGCAAACCATTTACATACCTGTATTACCATTTGTCCTACGGTCCTCATCATCCAATAGCCATGTCAGTACTTGCTGAGTAGTTACCACGGATGAACCTGCAACAAAACCATTTTATGTAGGTATATTAAATACATTTGTGAAATAGTTTTGCACGTTATCAAATTTTACTGAATATTTGAGACACAAGTTTCAAAAGTGAAGTTACTGTAATATCATTTCTACCAGACCGTAGTGTTACAAAAATAGTAAATCACAAGCAGCATTCAATTAAACACCAGCAAATTGTTCCTCTTTTTATAGATTTATAATTATAAAGGTCCAATACTAAGCCCCTGATGGGTATAGTTTTTCATCAAGTATCATATTGTTTCTAATAATTGGCTAAAGCATGTTATATTAGTCCAGACATTGGCAAGAATGCACTTTTGCAGGAATGCAGAGATATAAACATAAAAGGTGACTGTTTTCGGTAAAATAGCAAAAGGACCACCCAGGTCTTTTTAAGTTTCTATATACCTTTGTTATATATTTTACTATGGTCACTTCAAATCTGAGAAAATATTCCTTGCCAATCATCATACATGTATTTTAATAATATATTTTAAGGTATGTGTTCACAAAAATGAATCATTATTTTATACACGGCTAATAGATGCTCTTAAAGAAACTTGTACAAATGTGAGGGATATAAAGCATCTAGTGGAAGGTAACTAAACCTGTTTGTTGTCTGACAGCCAAGATGGCCTCTCGTGTACGGTCAACCGAGTACCCCATCTCTCTCATTACTGCAGCAGCATCTGTAGTCATAGGATCTTGTGGATTACGATTCTCTGAAACAAGACACATGTCTTTTAAATAAAATGCTTGCAGTGCAGATGGTATAAAATATAATAAAAGACACTGAAATTGCATTAAACGTTATAGATTAGTGAACCTGAAATCACAGATTTCAGTTAAAATTTTTCTTCTATATAACTGGAATCAATAGTTAATTTTGGGGTATTATTTTCATTTTTTAAATTAAGTTATACAAATAGTGTGCTTGCAAAGGCACCGCCGATTAAGTTATGACAACATGTAAATACATACCATCACGTCTTTGGGCAAGCTCGATTTGTTGCCTCTGTTGTTCAGCCATCTACAAAACACATTTATGATGCGTATAGAAGTAGTTACATATTACAATTTTTATACCATGCTGAACAAGTTTTGACAAACTTTCAGATATGTGGTATACTAATATTTAATTTTTTAAATCACATCATTAGATAGAAAAATATAATATTATCAAAAAAGTATTGCTGTATACCAGTAATTGATTCTATTTTTATTAGCTCACCTGCTCAATGTGAGTTATTGTGATCGCCTGGTGTCCGTCGTACGTCTGTCTGTTTGTCCACACTTTACCTTGTGTATGCAATAGAGACTGCATTTTTCACTGGCTCTTCATGAAACTTAGTCAGAATGATTCTTTTGATGCATTCCAGATTGAGTTTGAATATGATTTATCTGGGGTCAAAAACTAGGTCAAGAGGTCAAATCATACAAAAACGTTGTGTACGCAATGTAAGTTGCATTATTCATTGTTTCTTCATGAAGCTTGGTCAGTATGATCGTCTTGATTAAATTTCGGTCGATATTAGGTCAAAAACCAAGTCATCCGGTTTCACACCTTGTATGCGCCATACAGGTGACATTTTCAATCCAATCATCATGTAAATTGGTCAAAAGGTTTGTCTTGTCAAGGTCAAACAGAATGTTTGTGACATATAATTTAGGGTTGAAGTTTGGTCAAATATTGTCATAAGAAGGTCTCATGCCAGCGATATGGGCCATCTTGGCCCTCTTGTTTCTATGAAAGTGTCTATATTAAAAGTAGCATTGTATTGTTGTCTGTTTACAAGTATTTGAATTATGAAACTAACTATTACTGACTTACAGAAGATGTTTTATAATGTCTGAATCTTTGCTACATTGGTTATGTAATTTTATGAAACTAAATGATTTTCAAAACCAAATGACACACAAACTAGTATGCAAATCTGCATATTGATGTCATCTATTAAGTTATTATAAATGTACAGAATATACGGATTATTAACATGATTTAGTGTTATTTAGTTTCTTAATGGCGTACAATCAGATCCATAAGAACATAATTACCTCACAATAACTTTATTAACTGAATTGTATAAATCTATTCCATATGTGTTGTGCTTCAAATTTCGATACTTACATGTTCTTGGTGCCGTCTTTGTACAGCAGCTACATATCTCTCTCCTTTTAATTTATTGACGTATTCACAGCGTGGAAACCATCTTGTATGCTCTAACATTGGATCATCACCTGTCATACAAGACAACATATCAAGGTTGTCAAAATCAATATTTAATTCATTCTTGCTAGTACTCAGCTTATCTGAAATATATCTGGATTTCTTAACTTTTGTTGGTGAGAAAGTGCAAAAGAGTGAAAGAAAGTATGTGTCAGTAAGTAAATGTGTACAGTACAGGAACGCAGAGCAGTAAATGCAGTTTAAAACAACAAAAGGACATTAAATATCGAGATAAACAAGCAATTTAAACGACGATTTAGTTGATTGCACAAGTAAGTTTGAACGATTTAGAATTGTAAATGACGATGGGCATTAAATGAATACTAACATTGGTTCTTGACTAATAATAATGAGTATTAACAATCTAATATTCAGTCTACTGAATAAGACACGATCTCAAAACACAATGCTAGTAAACAATTATATCGAGCCAAAAATACGAAACTTTTATTGTTCTCAGTCTGAAATCTTTTTGGAAAAAATCATGTGCAAAAATTCATTGGCGTAAAATGCTCATTCTACGAACCTGGTTCCCAGTTCCGGAGTCCTCCGCCGCAACAAAAGCAGCGAGTGAAGTCTGCCACACCTATAAATATAGCATACATTGTTTCAAAACTTGTAGGAAATAATGATATTGGATATATTATCAAAAAGGTCCAATTTGTCTTGATATATACTTTATAATGCTATGGCTGTCAAAATGCAATTGTACAAATGATTGTATTCAGTAATTAATTGAAAATTTCTTTGAACTTTCAGGCTTAAATAACGGATTACATGTATACAAACTATTAGATGTAATGATTTATCAAGCACTTGGTTCTTGTATGCCTATATTTCACACATAATTTACCGCTATAACTTTCAACTGTAACTGTCAAAAATTTTTTTTCCCTGTCAGCAGATACCAACCTACAAAAAAGAAACCAGCTTCTGACATTTGTCTAGGAGTTTGATCAAGGTAATCTGGCCATGCTACGTATGAATTAATCCTTGCATCTATGTTGAGATATTCTGAGTGCTTTGGGTTATTAATGACCACAGTGCGTGTAGGGTCATCTCCTCTTCTATCTCCTTGTCCTTGATGAGTTTGTGTTGATGCTGTCGACTCAGCACTGACTCTTTGTAAATCCTCTGACGCTGTAGAAGTTGGTGTTTGTGTACTTATTCTCAAACCTGAAAAGATGAAGGTACAGTTAGTTATATGTATCGTAGACCCAATATAAATAGGTACAGGCAGGTTTGGGAACTGCTCTTTTGTGACGGAAGATTAAACCCCTACCTTTATTTTTTTTTCGCCGTGTGTACATAATTTTATGAAGATTAGTAATTTTATATGATAATTATTGCCATAGTATGTTCCGTTGGATGTTTTAAGTGATGTTCTTCTATATTTGTATAAAATTTTGTCATCATTTACTATTAAAAGGCCGTTTCAATTTCATACCTGTATTTGTCGTTTTCTTCAATATTCAAACAGAGAAAACTAAGGAAGGCAGACATAAAATAGTTACAGACAACATAGAATACCTAAGAGAATGAAACGAAGCTTATCAGGAAAACATGTTATATGGGTGCAAGTATAGACGATGATAGCAACGTTTCATAAAGCCAGCTAATAGTTAGTAAAAATATTCACGAAAACTTTAGAGAATACCGGCGTAGTTGACATTAGCTTTGATTCCATCAAATGAATAGAAATGTTGAAAATATTTAACCATATGGAAATTTCATGAAGAATTAAATTGTTGATCATATCGGAAACTAGAGGATCAAGATGGCACAATATCGCTCACTTAAGTACATGACCTAAGTTATTACCAAAAGTGACTGAAATCTAACCTTAAACTGTATAGCATAAGCACAAACATTATGTTCGACCGTGACAAGACAAAATTAATATACTGACCAATATACATGGCGATGGGCTAGGCTAGTATTAACAAGGTTTTCCTTGGAATTGACCTGGTGACCTAGTTTTAATCCCCGTGATCCACATTCAATGTTGACCTAGAAATCAACACGACAAAATACTCTTACTACATTTCATAACAATTCGGTATTAAGTGTGACCTTCGGAGTGTTAACATGTTTTTCTTTGATATGGCCATCTGGCCAAGTTTTGACCCTAGATGGCCCAGAATTGTGTCATAAAAAATAAGAACATTACCTGAAAATGCACCAGCCCCGACTGGACCGCTTAATATTGACGGGAGTCGACTACCAGGTGGTTGACTGGAAGAACCATATATTGACGAACTGTTTCCTGTTTGATCTATTCCGACTGAAATATATGAAAGAATAAAATACTTGTAGTTATGTCAATCACACGTTTTACTTACCTGTATGGTTTACACATGGTGCAAACAACATGGTTATGGTGGTCCTAACGCTCACTAATTGTTTAGAAATTTGATGTGTCAAACTGATTCAAGCTATTCAACACCCGATGCTGTTTTATGAGATTCAGAATATAAATAAATGAAAACAAAAGTAACTGAAGTCTCCATACAACACACAAGGGTTAAAATCAGTAACGTTTTCTTTTCGTGGTATGCTTGCTTTAGTTTCTAGCGTGTAATTGAAATCATATATAAAACTTTCTTGGTTTATCAAAGATTAGGTAATAGAGCTAGGCTATTTGGGCAATCAAGCCCTACTGTTGAATTAAATTGACATATTGTAACTGTCTTAATCTCGCTTAATATTTGCGACTGTTAGCTCATGTCAGGGTGACCCTAAATTCTTTATGAGTATTAGCATTTGAGCATAATCAAGGAGCAGCATCCAAAGGTTATTTGCAATCAACTGCAATTTGAAAATTGCATCGTTTTATTGCAGGAAAGCCCATACTATCCTGTGCTAAATTGGCCCTCTGTCAATGTTCCTTACCATAATTATGTAGCACGCATTTAATTCTCAGAAAGCAATCGTGGTAGTCGTGTCACAATCAGTATTATTCAGGATTTTCATTTACAGGAAAAGAAAATGCAACATATGAAGAAAAATAGTGTATTTGTCAAGTCACATTAGTTAAGTAAAATTAATTTACCGTTACTTCTTGCACCAGTGGCAACATTGTTTTTCCTAGGTGCTATAATAGTTGAGTAGGAGTTTCCTGTGCGGCCCAGGGCTCGCTGTGTACGTGGTTGCGACAGCGCCAACAACGAACGGTCTCTACTCTCAGGATCTTCAGTCGGCTGCTGTGGTATACTTTCTCCTCCCTATTGAGTAACAACATTTAAATAATACTTATCTCTTTAAAACAATGTCCTTGTTTTGGCTTCTCATACTGATCTATGTTCAACAAAAGAAGGGAATTTGAGCTCAATACAGGTTTAAAAGTCATTACAATGTATATTTGACATGCATATAGGTGCATATTGTCTGTTCCTAGCATTTACCATTTCCAAGAAAAGGAGACAGTTTTACAAATTTGTCCATTACTTTAGAGTGTGTTTTATACACAAACATTCTTTATGACGATCTTCTCAGGCTTTTAAAATGGGTCAACCTCTTAAATGTGATAATTCAATCTGTATAGCCATTTTCCATATCTATCTATGCATCAATTGCTGGCATATCATAAAAGTTCTGTTCAGAAATGCTGAAATAAATTGTCGCTATATTAACAGAAAAATATGCTTTTAATAAGCAAGATTGTACTTACTCTTACAGATGCATGTTCAGCACTAATCTGTGGTCTATCCATTCTTCTTGTTGACTCAGTTCCTGATGCTTCTATTATGTTTGAATTAGTTACAGTTGTTGTTGTATTATTGGAAGCAGTTGAAGTAACTTCAACAGCTGTTGTACTTAACGATGCCCCACTATTGTCTGCGGAAGCTATTAATATATTTTGAGATGCTTGTCCACTGTTTGTATGGAATGGACAGTTTGGAGATTGATGTATGTGTTCTGCATTCACATTATCAAGTATATCCCAGTTAGAGTGCCGAGCATTACAGAGATAACACCTTGTAGATGAAGGACCTGCAGCGTGGTCATGGTAGAACCCGTTTCTAGCAAGGGCAAGTGCATTGCCATTTCCGGTATAGTTCTGAAAAGACGCCAGTCTCAACCATTCATACTGCATTCTCTCTTGTTCCGAAAGAGGTGTGCCATTGCAAACTCTATCAAAATAAGAATCTAAGCCATAAACATGCCCAGTTGTCCTCCTCATAACATGTAATTCTCTTACAATTGATTTAACAAAGTTTCTTCTTTCCCTGTTGAAAAACTCTCTGATAAGTCGTTTCTGCTGTTGTAACACAGATTTGGTTTTTAATAGGTATGGAAACTGTTTTCTTATAGCTCTTTTTTTAGCCATTTGTCCAGTTTTGACTTGAATTCTGTACGGGGCTGACTCTTTCCCCATCACATACTGTGTCGATTTTTTGTCAGAGTTAGCAGAAGAACCAATTCCAGAATCTACACAGTGCCATGAAAATTCTCGTCTCGGCCATTCGTGTTTGTCGTGGCCTTGCGTTAACGATGCTTTACTATTCATTTTCCTTTGGTGGGGCTTCCCATTGATTGAACGCAATGAAAAGTCAGAGGAGACCCAATATGTTGATGGATGAACATACGATGACTTATTTTCAGACTTGAGAAGTTTTCGTTTCTTATGTCTAACCAGTTTCTTTCCTTTAGTTTTGACTTCTGTTGGAGTCTCTGATTTATTTAATGAGTTATGATTTTGTTCTGCACAGTCGATATCGTTAAAATTTCCGCAAAATGGCATTGTTCTGGACACTGGCATTTTAACACTTTTTGATGCTAACTCAGTTCTTGTTTTAGCATATTTCTGTCTTTCAGGTTGATCAGAACTATGTGTTGTCTGAAGCTGTCTTGTTGGGGCAAATCCATAATCAGTGCAACGGTTTCCATTCAACAAATCACTCTCAGACAACGCTCTGGTTTTGCCAGTGAAAGAAGTTATGTCAGTGGTAAACATTAAGGTGTTTGTTAGGCAGGGAACACTATTGACTTCTTTTGCAACACCAAACATGTCAGTTCGTGACTTATTTATTTCTCTTATAAGAGTAAAATCGTTTATACAGTTATGTTTGATATTTCCACTGTCCCCTGTGACATCGTCTTCATGTGTTTTTCTTTCATCCTCCAATCTGTCTCGCCATTTATCGCCAGTACATATTTCAGCTTTGGCTGACTCAAATTCATGTGAAATATTTACTTCGAGTAGTACACCTTCGTCTGATACCTTAATAAAGCTTAGGTCATTCTCATCCGACCGCTGAAAGAGTACTGCAAGCACATTTGTACAAGTATTTGTATTGTTTGGAATGAAAACAAATTTCGATAAGTAGTGTTTATCGCAATTGGGCCGGTCAAACTCTCTACATTCATATCTAGATAATGTTTTCTTTTCTTTTGATTGAGCTGTTTTTGGCTTTTTCAATTTACATTTCCCATCCTTTACATTTTCCATATTTGATGAAAGTGGAACACTATTGGTGTCGTCATCAGTCCTGTTATCTTTTGGAACTTCATTATTACGCACAGTTTTAAAAGAACTTGATTCAGTCTGACAATCGAATTCTTGTCCTGTAGACCTGTCCTGTTTTCTTTCATAGACAATTGTTTTATCACAAGTGTCGTAACCAGAATCGCTACTTTTTAACGTTTTTAGTTTTCTTGCTTTGCTGTTTTCTATAGACAAACTAGCAGGAACTGACTTGAATTCATGATTACTAGCGGAGTCGGTTGTTTTGCTTAGAACTGAGACATTTGTTCTATTTTCATGATTTTCCTTGATACTCCATTTTCCTCCACTGCAAGCCCCATTGCATTGTCACACAGTTTAGAACATCCCTTTTTTTCGCCCTACCTTTTGTTGAAACTTCAATATCGTTGCACTCACTAGTGTCCCTTTTCTGTCCATAAACAACAGCTTTATGTATGTCTTCTTGTGTCACTAAATGATCAGTTGGTACACTTGCAAGCCTTTCAAAGTTTCCAATCCCAGATGCAAATCGACTTCTATCTTCAAATTTTCTCTCAATCTCGGTATCATTTTCGCAAGTCATGGGAATAACCATATGTCCAAACGCCTTTTCATGTTTTCTTAGATGAGATACGCTTGATACATTGTCTTCTTTAGAACATTGTGAAATATCATAAGATGTGTCTGAATCCTCAGAAGAATCATCGGGAAGTAAGAAAAATGTAGACGGTCCTACAGAATTAGTAGAATTAGTACAGCCAGGGTATCCGGATGAAGGTTCTGGTTCTGAAGTTTGAGAATGCGTATATGTAGCCGTTGAGTGGGTGTTGTCATTTGCTTCAGTCTCGTCATGTTTGTAGTTTGGATGTGCAAGCTTAAGATATGTCAAGGTTTGTGTGCCAGATTCACCATAAAGATTTGAATAAGAAGATATTTGTTTTCTCATAGTATCTTCCTCTTGGCCTTTGAATAAATCATCCATATCAATTTTATCATTAAGAGCTGGTCCAGTA
>JAFMSR010001733.1:0-25022 GCA_022818135.1 Saxidomus purpurata
TTTTCATTGTTTTGAAAGAAGCCTATTTACTACTCGTATTTCGGTATAGTTGGTTGAAATCAATGATACATTGTTTGAACAGAATGAAAATAAATCTTATTTATAGGCATATAGGCAATAATCTATTAACTGAATGTAAAATGCTGGTATGGGATGCTTAAAGGATATCCATGCTCTGTCCTATTTGTACCGTTCTTTCATTTAACAATATATATAGGGTGGTGCTAAGTACTAGATATGCGAATCGGTAAAAATGTCATCTTTCAATTTAATTATGAACATTGATAGGTTTTGAAGAAAAAAACGTCATCAAATTCTGGACTATCCGAACTTTTTATGTACAGAGCAGCTGTCTGGATGTTTTAGTTACTAGTATTAGATATAAACTTTAGGAATGATTACAATATGCTGTAATTTAAAAGTTTAAAAGAAATATTGGTGTCGAAAGGGATACACTCACACATTGTGTATGTCGCCTATCTCCAACATAAACTGAATCTGTATAAAATTCTCCAGAATATGAGAGAACAAGTAGCAAAAAATAGCCGCCAATTTATGAAACTGTTGGTGCTATCTTAATGAATCTCATGAATATTTCACTGCTAATATATTGCGTACATGTAGCAATTGTGCTGATTTATAGAGAAAGAAGGAACGATTCCATCTCGTGTGCATTAAGATCAAACCAATAAAAAGAAAGCACATTTGCATAACAAGTCATGAGATCGGTTTCGTAGCGGTATTTAAATCCGGGATTCTAGAACGGCTCAGATGGCAAATACTCAAGACTAGAGATCTATACATTTTACAACCTAACATAATTATAGAAATATTGTATTTGGTTTTGAATACTCGTTTTCTTTAATGGGAAAAGCGCCGAAATTAATATATTTTAATCAGTTGCGTGGTTAGTTATGCTCCTTGCTTGTCAGAGATATTTCTTTTTAATGCAAACTTTGGTACCAGAAGTACTGAAAACATACTTGAATTATCTTTCATATTCCATTGGCAATTCAGATTAAGCGCAGATGGAGCTAAAAAGGAGGACAGTATTTGAATGGAACAATTTCATTTCAGAAGTGCGTTCAGATAAATCCGTTATAAAATCTAATACTACAAAATGGAGATTGTTTTCCATACTGTCAAATAGAAGGCTGCATGACGAAAACACTAGTATATGTATCCTAACTTAAGAAATATGTTGAGATGTAAAAAAACCAGGTCGGTGTTTAAAGATGTAAGCACCCTTTAAGTGCAACGCTGTTAAATAAATTAAATAGAACATAAATGGTATTTTACAGTGCTTATTGCATGATTGAATTCATCTGGTGCAGCTCACCATTATATTCAGTGATGGCATTTGCTTGTTAAAATGATTTTTGATATCACAAATGAACAACTTTAGATCATGTGTAACTTCTACAAAAACATACCATGACGTTTGATTACATGTACGTGTATATAAGACATACGCGTATATAGGACATACGTGTATATAGGAATACGTGCTTATTTCAAACTAATTACTGAGAAGGATTCACTCAGAATAACAGAGAACGTTCTACTACGTCTAAATAATTCCGTTTATTGATTGAATGACTCGGAAACCAAAGAATAGACTAAGCTTATTCAGTGGGTTATTCACAGAGTTTGAAGTTACATGTTGCATTGTTCGCTCTTCTGCTTCATAGTTATTACTCATCAGGGGCCATCTGGAAACAAGCTACAATTAAACATGTACTGCATGCATTCACGTAAAGACTATGATAGACATGTATGAAAGATAGAGTTAAACTCTTTTTCCCCCTAATATTTGAGATGCAATCAATATAAATAAGATAAAATAAATTTGTTAGAAAGTAAAGACCAGGATTCGAACATGTGTACGGCGTCATCGTATAGCGATGCAAGGTAAGTACGGCTTCACAGTAGAATTTTATTTTGTTATTTGTCCTTAAATAGGTTGCAGTAATATAACAATCTATATACATGTTTATGATTTGTAAGAAATTCCACAAGCTAGGATGTCGACCTCTTCGTCATATACCCATCACGTTATTCTCATAAACCGAGTATAATCATCTATAAGACGATCTGTATAAGAATGACATATTCACGCATCATGTCCTCTTTGATTTGACAGTTTAGCTTCAGAAGATATTTTTCCTGACACTTTGTAGATGACAAACGAGTTTTTGAAGGTGCTATACATGTATACATCAGATGGTATATTCTGGGAGGAAACTAGAATCAGTAATGAATTTGCATGAATATTTGTACTCTGATATGTTGAGCATTTGACTGAATTGTATTACGCTTAGAATGAAGGAATTGTGTAAAACCTCTCCGATTGAAGCAAGTCATTTTTTTCTAAAAACTCAATGACATCTTACGACAATTTGATAACTTTTACGGTACACTCTATCAAAAAGCGTCGTTATTGGACTCTACGCTGTAAGGAATATGTAGTCAAATTATGTACAATCAAACTTCTGACAGAAATTTAAACTTGTGACAATTTAGTTAAGATAACAACATATCTGATAGTATGCATTTTAAGTGGCAAACTTTTGTTTGAATTGCATTGGACCGTTTTGTGTTGTTTTAAACAGTTGGATGTAGCTTTGTTAGAAGTTTGTATTAGCTTTTGTGTTAGGTTTGTCATGTTTCCTTTTAATGCAATGGAACTTATTCGAGTTTTTCCGTAATGTCTATAGAAACCAGTAAATTGAGTCAGTAGCCACGCCCTTCCAGTACTGCAATCGCAAAAATAAACTGATCTGCTTTATCAAAATTTGTATATTTGTTGAATGTGTTGTTTCTGAAAGATTTCGATGACTGTTATGCACTCTTTTGTCTATTAATATGCCTTTGTTGACGAACATCCCTTTCCACAATCTTTTGTCAGATACACCACTTACAGACGAAGTAATTCGCTGATGTATAACTGATGTTTCCAATTGATACTTCACGCCATCGGGAGCAATTTAGACAAAAGAGAAAGTTTTCTTGCATCAAGAATTAACATTATTTACTCGTTGACTTGTAAGACACGAGAGAAAGCTTTCTCGAATCAATAAATGAATGTAATCATCATGAGAAATTGAGCAAAATGGAGAAAACAAAAAAGTATAAATGTTTTGAAATTAGAAAAAAATGCCAAAAATCACATTTCTTTTAAAATGTTGAGCCAGATCATGTATCGATGTTACAGTAACTAGAATGTATCCATAATCTCGAAGTAAAATATTTTAATTTTAGGAGCAGATATTACATACCTAATATCCAGTGAATTCAGCAGCAAGATTCTCATCACTTCTTTAATATATTGTTTATATAACCGTCATAATATTGTTAACACGATGCGTTTGTGCACAGACCATGCTTTATGAAAATTGTATTGCAATCATACCAAATTATACAATCATAAAAAATCATACAATCTTACAATTCTTAAGTTTTGACACAAATGGCAAACCTACTTTTAAGATGAATGTTAGCCCTTTACATGTATAGTTACACTGACTATTAACGACGTACAAGAACTCATATGTTCACCCCTGGCTATGGTTTAATTCATAGTTTGTAATTAGAACTGATGTAAGAATCTCTCGTGCATTATCGTGTAAATTCATAACACATAATATATGGGCACACTATAACGATGGTGTCTTTACCAATGACTATACAACTGTAAATGTGTTCTTGTCTGAAACAGACAATATGAGGTATTTTACAAAGAGACAAGAAAGTCTGAATTTTTGTGTGAGAGCTGGTACAGGAAACTGGGAGACTGTCAGAAAAACTTGTTAAGTGGATGAAAAGAGATTCTTGTTTTATAGAGATGTTTTTATAATCGAATTACACCCATACGGTGTCTGACACCTCTATCAAAGAGACAAATGCCAATTACTTGTTTACTAATGTAATAGTTCTGTGTCTGCTAGATTTTCTCTGTTATGTTTCTTTGAAATGTTTGTTGTTTTCCTGGATCTAGACAGAATGGACCTTTAAATTGAATAATTTGAACAGATATAAATTTTATTCCGTAGTCTGGAAATAAGACAGCTCATAGTGTTATTGCAGAAAAGGAATTCCTTAAATATCCACAATGTGGGCGAGTTGCAGACTAAAATTTGCATCCCGGGAGATAATTATACTTGAGCAACCGAAATCTGTTCTAAACGTTTTTATTTAAGGGAAATTGTACAATTCCCTTCAGGTTTTAACTGCTCTCAAATACTGCTTCCTGTAGTTTCGACTAGACATACTACTATTATGCTACACTGAGTCACACTCGACTTCTTTTCTAAGACTCTTATTTTGTGAGCAAAATGTAAAACATATATGCACTTGCAAAGTTTTTATTTAGTATCGTGCAAAAGAATTTCAATTGGATACATTTCTTTCGCAAAGATAATTGCCTTTGCCATATCAAAGTGATATTACTAAAACGTATTTCAGAAAGTAAGATTTACTAGCCAGGTATTGAAGCATATGATGTGCTGTTTTTGCCCATTTTGCCGGTGTTTGAACATGATGAAAAACGTGCGTTAACGGGGAGATTCACGCGCTGTTATAATTCCTTTTCGTTTATGCGCATTACAGGGCCTTGTAAACAATAATGGACCTGTCCTCAAGTGTTTTATCAAGCACGGCGTTAACAGTGCCGGTCTTAAACGCTAGTGATGTCATAAATATGACTTAAACAACACGGACGTTGTCCCAAGCATTTTTGAACGTCGTACTATTAAGATCGTTTCGTTCTTATTCTTATAATTGTTTATGCTAGAATAGTGTTTAAGCACGTTTTTCCGTGTTATAACACCTGCAGAAACCTCGGCATATGTTGGTGCCAACCATCCCATGATATTCTGCAGGTGTTATAACATGAAAAAAACGTTCATTAACCATATAATACGGTAGATTTATTGGGTAATACCGCTAATATGATAATAATCAGCAGTATTGAAATCTGCTGATCACCATTTGGTAAACATCCAGATTACCTGAAGCTAGTGTACATAATAAAATGGTAGGAGCAAATAGATCTGGTTTAGTGAAGTGAATCTTAAAATTCTCTTTAACTGATACAAATTGTCAACAAACATTTGATTGAATCGATCATTTTGAATTAAAACTGCTAAATCATCTGATAAAGTCTACAACTTGTAGGCCTGGTAGTTGTTTAGTAGGAGCCCCAAGCACGATGTCTGTTTAAAAGGCCTAAACATGTAACAGGTCAAATCTTTAAAGCGAGTTCGCGCAATGACGTCAAGCTCCCAAGCTACGATATCGTCTCACCTTAAATAACTTATTTGGTGACCTAAGTACATAGTAAAACAGCAATTAAATAATGTTTAAATGATTCATGTGCAAAATTATAGTGAATACACTATAACAGTTTTGCCTACTGAAATTAGGAACTGTGAATCCTATACACGCGGAAACCATGTACTTGAACTGAGTTTGGAGTCCAATGTGAAGATATTTCTTAAAATGCTGTTTCTGATCAAACAAGCCATTAATTTCACTATGCCTTGTGGTTATTACCGCACTATGTAATTAGTGTTATAGGAAATCTCTTTAATATAGATGTAAAAACACTACCGGTACACGATACCGTTGAAACATATAATTTCTGTATCATGATAAACAAGTGGTTGTTACTGTGGGAACTAAGCTTTTGCTATTAAATTCGGTACATATTACACGAATGTTTCTATGTAATTACTGTGCGGATAATTCTTCTCGCTCAGTTATATACATGAGAATTTCATATAACATATTGCCGTAGCATTTTCCTAGGATAATATCTTGTTTGTATACATAAGTGAATGCGTACAATGATAAATGTGCTTCGTACATTGTAACGTATAAATGTTGTAGGTCAGCAAACAGGTCACAAAGACAAGTCTGAGAAAGATCATACAAAAGATGGGGGAAGTCGCTAATATGTATTGTAAATTCATACGGTTAATGAGACCTACACTGCAAGGTTGATTCAGCAAGCCGGGATATTGAGTTCGTATGGAGAATGTAATTTGAATTACAAATAGTTCTTTAAGTAGCAATAGGTATTTAAGTAATGGTTTGTCCTAGTGACAAACTTGCACTCTTTACAAAATAGCGTATTGACGCTTTTAATACGCTAATAACTGAGGCGCTTTCAGCTTTCATATATATGAATGTAAGGTGAGAACAAAAATAAATTATAAAAAACTTGGTTTTTTAACATATCTTTGACACTTAATTAAAAGCTGAAATGTTACGACTCTTCGTAGTTTGTTCTGTTTTTAATCCATCCACGCAAAAACACCGAACACTGAGGTTTTACTGCTAAATGAGGACTTAGCCGAATAATGGAATTACTTAAAATATTTTACGATAAAGCGTCATGCATTTAAAGACTTGCATTTCAGAAAGTTCCAAAAATGCATTGTTTATATTATGCAGATATAGTATCAGGAAATTACGTAATGGGAAGTGTTAACAAAAGGCCCAGCCATCTCGAGACAGCTTTCGAAAGTAGGTAAATTTCACATTTCTAAGCTGACTTCATTACACATACATTAAGATTTAAGTCAAACAATTTAACATACGTCTCTGAACATGCAAATGTTTTTCTATGATAGAGAGGAACCTTGACCTGCAGTTTGCAGTCTGTGTTAAAATAACTTAGGGTGACATTAATGATCGTCAATAAAGGCTTACATCTATCTAAAACGTACAAGCAATAAATAACATGCCAACATCAAAGGCAAAAACAAAGACAACACCATTGTACTATTACACAAGGATACAACTTTAAAACACATATGAATTAAAACTCTTTGATAGACTCACTTTCAGGATCCAAGGACTTCAATAAAATTCCCTCCAAAAATGTCTTTTGGCGAATATTTGCACGCGCATGTTGCTTCCAGTCGCGACGTAAATGGTCTTCGTTGTCGAAAAATCGAAATCTCCCCTGAATTTCATGATTCGACCTGTAGGTCATGATTTTCACTGAAACATCATCTGTACATTTCTCGTATTCCTGATTCAGGCTATCAAGAAATAGACACTTTATGTACACTTGCATTTGGATTTTGACCAAACGCGTTAGAACTCCACCTAAACACTAAGTGTAACATTTACGTGTAACGAATTTTATTGTTAATTATATTGCTTTGTTTTAAAATGTCCGAAATTTAATCACTTAAAGTCACTATCACGGGAATATTTACTTTATTTCTTTAAAATGTTTCTTGATCACTGATATAACTTCTTGTAGCGTGTATGAATTTTGTTGACACGATTACACCAAATCCATAATGTTTTAACATATGAGCCATGAAACATTGGTGTAAGCTTTATTAGTTTTATTAATCACACCACACATTAACAGTATTATTAATTTTCCACATTGCCGATAAAATTACTACCACATCCAAAAATCACATATGTTTACTGACTGCCAGATATTCTACTAGTTTTCCCAATACTGTATGAATATTCCTCGATGTCCCATGATGTTAGAAATGTTGTGTATATCCGCCGAGTGATGTAAAACTCTATTGTACCGGGAGAGCAATCATTGCTTACTATTGGCTTTCTATCAATTGCTTTGTAGAGCATCTAGATTCTCGGCATGATTTTCCACTGATTTGCATTCCTGTTTTTACTTCAGTCCTACGTTTTACGATACAGCAACCCGAGCAGATATTAAGTTACTCAGTAGAACATGTCAAAGGCAGAATGGTGATTATATATAATATAATAATTATAATATAATAGAGAAGCCCAGTGTAGGAAGAACAAACGTTTAGATGCAGTCGTAGGCAGTGCAGATGAACTGAGTACACGATAATTATTGTGATCTAAGTCTACTATATATGCAATAGTTTTTATTCCCAAGAGCTCTTCAGGACATATAGGCTAACTGGATGGATGCAAATCAAATGTGTCATGACGCAAATGCATCATATTCGATAAGAAAGCACTGTTGTTTTTGCTAACAGTGGAGCTGATAGTTTCGAATGTCGCAGTAACTGGTCGGGGGATACACCTTCTTCCGAAGATCTATGTCTTTCGGTTGAAGTATATGATAATATACGAACTGCACTACACTATTTTTTCAACATTCTTATAGAATAAAACTACAAAATCGATTATATTTGTCTTATTTTGCAGACAGGGTCAACGCCGGAAGGGTTCCACAACTTGACAACTATACATGTCCATGTCTCTACAATACCACTGAACTTTTTCGTGCTAGGAGCAGTCATATATTTGCAGATACGCATTATTTGTATATATTTTCTTTACTACGTATGTTGCTTATTGGTACCATGGACTATTTGAGAATTAGGACAAGATACAAACTAATAAGCTAAACAATTAGGAGAAGCTTCACATAGTGGCGAACTCTTGCTGTCAAAGGACCAATTCACTTTTAGAGTGATTTATTACTACGCGTTGTTCTCTGTCCATTTACGAAAACCTCATCATGGAAATGGGATGTTGTATTGTACTGTTACATGATTACACGAGGCCAACTGGAAAGCCAATTTATTAACTGTGCTACTGAAGGTTATTGGACTTATACTGCTGTAGACGTCATAACAGTTCTGTTGTATCATTTTTATAATGAAGCTAAACAGATATATTGTCTTCCGTGATCTTTTCTGACAACTGTTTATATTTTCAGTCGAATGGGCTGTATCATTTCACCCCCAAAACGAAAAAACTTTCCTGAAAAACATTCTTTTGGATTTGCTCGGTCATTCGCTCGTACAGAGTATTTGTCGCGTTTTCAGTAAAACACTGAAACCCAATTGAACAAATCAAGACCGTGGAAACTTTAACTAATTTCTTTCTTCTCCAAATCATTTAAATTCATGTGTTTATTGCCTTTTCTTCACTTTGATCTGATAATAAATCCTCCGCTAATACCTAGGGATTGGAAGGAAAAGTAAATCAATCCGTTACTCGGAGAACAATAGGATGTTCGGTAACGGTATTATTAGTAGGTTGTGTCCATAGTGTAAACGGTACTCGCTACTTTTTGTAAGTAGATTTGCTTGTTCACCTTGTTTACGAAGTATACGGATATCAAGGTAATCAATATACATGTTTAATCAAAAATGCAAATGTGCTTTTCACAGTTGCTTTGCGATGTACCTTAAATAGTGTGGATAAATATTATAAAGCATATTTTAAATATATAACATTATGACTTAGCTGCCATAGTTTATTTCTAAGGCGAAAAATAATTGTCATACACTTTCTGCATTAGGGATCTTATGCTTGAATAGTTCAAAGACCAGACTTTTATGTCAGTCAAACTGTTTTATAATTATCACTGACTTTAATTTCTCAATATCTCGCAATGTATTTCATATCAAACGTTTTCAAAATAAATCGTAGATTTGACATAATCGTAAACCTCTTTTGACAACATACCTCTTAATGGTTGATATCATAGCACTTTATTATGATTAAAATGTCTGGTGCGTAAGCTGACAGCATTGTCTTCGAATCGCATTAAAGTGTGTACTTTCTTTGGCACATGCCTTTCTAGCAGGCTGTTATGTTTTTCTTTTTTCCGAGGAGCAGACAAGATCTATTGTATTAGACATTTAAGTACATTTATTTGGTATAAAAAGCTATAATAGATTGAGCGTTATTGGCAATAGGGACATTTTGTGTCACGACTTCTGGGAAGTTTTTATGTTTGTTTCCTCCTAGATCGAATATCATCAAAGCTGTCTGTCTAGCTTGTATTTCTGTTGTGTGTTTCGAATGAAAATATCGGGCACTTTTAATTAAATATTCATTGGTTGTAGTGAGGCCAAGGGGGACCTGTTGAACTATTTGGCAAGTGTTGACAGTTGTGCAATCTTGTTCTCGTTGCCGTCGGTTTATTTGGAGTTTTACAATGTCTGTCTAAAAGAGTCATTTAATATGACATGCAAATCACAGGGATAATGAATAACAAATAAATGCAGATAGAAATGAAAACAATTTTATCAATCATATCTAACAAAGACGTATAAATCAAAACAAAGTATTCAAACTAAAGAACTAAAAAGCACAAATGTGGTCTGGCATATATGATAAATAAAGGTTACAGTGTGTTTAAGCCAGTTCCAACTTACCATAACTATATTTAACTTAATTTCTATTTTAAACGGCATGTAATATAAATATTTTATCAATCAGTGTTGTAAGAGGCCAATATAAGATCGACTGATTCTGAAATCATCAACCAGATCATTTTGTTCAATTGACAACAACTTTTATCACTATTTAGTATTTCTATCATACATTGTATCTATTTGGTCTTCCCTACTCTCATTATAACAATGACAGTTTATAGCAAAATGAATTTCATCTTCTACAGAATCAGACTAGCATACAGTGCACAACCGTTGTTCAGTTGGAAGTTTTCGATTTATTTTATGTTTTTCGGTGGTTTATCGAAATATAACGGTGGATTATATCCCGGTAAACTCACTGTCCACTCCGTGAAAATTAAGTTACCTGGATTGACGTCAAAAACTATACCGAGCGTAATGATAATATTACGATAATTTCACTCGTGAACACCGAAAGTAGTTATTTTCACTTGTGGCTGCGCCACTTGTGAAAATATCACTTTTGGTGCCCACTCGGTGAAATTATAACGTGATATTACACCGAAACCAACAATTATTCTCTATATCTTCCAGTCTCGATCCTTAGTTTATGCGAACTTATTCCAGTTATTGTAACAACATGTTCTTACATCATTGTCTAAGTTTTTGCGCACTTATTCTAAATGTTGAAATAAATTGTACTTACATTGCTGCCTTTGTTTGCACTTATTCTAAATATTGTAAAAAAATGCTCTAACATCACTTTCTTTCAATACTTTAAAGTACAGTTCTCTATAATAAACCTATTTTTGAACAGTGAATAACATCGAAGTTTGCCTGTGTTACTCACCTGATACGTTTAAACATCAGAGCACCAACTACATCTAACACACATACTAGTTTTTGCTAGGTAAAGTTTTACTAGTAAAATACAAGCGAGTGTTTTTAAAACATGGTGTACACGACATATCCAGTTATTATTGCTACATAACATATTGCTCTTTTGAAATACTGCCAATAACAAGATGCTATCTTTACCACTACACAGTCGCTAGAAGTATTTTACAGTATTAGAATGCCATCAATATTATATAGTGTATCTACCTAGCTCTTCAGTAACAGCTTCGCTGGAAGGTTTTTATGCACACCAGCAACATACTTTAAAAATCTAAGATATACTTTATCACAAGCCATAGTACAAAATGGCTTAACTAAATAATAACCGTCTTTTCTAATACATGAACTACCTGTATCAAATAGAGGTTTGACTATGTGATCAAAAAGATCTATAACATTGCTGTATCAACTGTATCTATCATACTTTATTATTTCAAAACTAGCAATTTTTAAAGATCATTTTGACAAAATGTAAAGGTTCCTAATGTTACATGCTGGATTCAAGGTTTCCCATAAAACATTTCCTTTGACAATCTACCGCTTTTGCAAAAGGTGAATATATTTGTCTTTTTTAAATTGGTAATGAAACCATTACTATCACAAAACCTTTCAAATTTATTAATACATCTTTGTAAACCTGTTGTACTGGCAGGCAATGATATCAGATCATCTGCATACATCATACAATTAAAAATTATGTTTCCATTACTACCCTGGTCACAATAACTGTCAAACATAGATAGCAAGTCATTAATGAACAAGTTATAGGATTTGAGTTAAGAGAGTCCCCTTAATGAGGACTAATAATTGCTTAATTAACATGCACCGAGTTACAAATGTACATATTTTAATAACATTATAAAATGGTCCGCAAATACGAAGATTATAGACTTTATGCAACAATATCGCATGAATGACACTATCGAACGCTTTAGAATGTAAAAAGCATCCATATAAGTTGAACCTTTAATAAAAAGGTTTTTAATCAGTGTACAATGTACTACGTAAAAGAAGCATATGATCAGATGTTTTAAGGTGAGTCCGAAAACCAATCTGAACCTCATTATTAAATTCATTATCAATGAACTTCTGTAATGTACTATATAGCATACTATTTAAGACTTTATATATGCATGACAATTGCATAACACAAATACCATATCAGGGTCATTTCGTTCTTCCCTTTTATAAAGAGAGAGTAAACGCCTGATCAAAATGTTTTCACAGATATAGTATTAGTGAGCTTTGTCCAGCTTTGAGCATTATATTAGTGAAACAGTCATGACCAGCAGACATTTTAATTTTGATATTTAATTACACGTGAATCTTGTTGGTATTAGCAAAATAAATGCCCCAATGCATTC
Organism: Saxidomus purpurata; assembly: GCA_022818135.1. Lineage (NCBI taxonomy): Eukaryota > Metazoa > Mollusca > Bivalvia > Venerida > Veneridae > Saxidomus > Saxidomus purpurata. The sequence continues at coordinate 12,383 of JAFMSR010001733.1, forward strand.
GCATTTGGACGCACCTCGTAAACTAGCCAAGGAAATCAGAAACATCTGTTTGATTTTTGCTTTGCATACATGTGGTATCAAAGAACAGTGTGCATTTTAGTGAGGGCGATGTATTCCGTAAAACGGTACACTGATTAGTAAAGTGAAACTTTTTTTGGCCGTCCACAAGAAAAACACAAAGCGAGGCTAGATTTTAAAATATTCTAAAGATTCACAACCCTAGGAGTTACTTACCCATTACTCCTCTTGTGTATATATTCGCGTTGAAAGTAGTTTTAAAGGCATGAAATTCAATCAGTTGGCAAACCAAGAAATGATTATGTTGGTTGTTGAAATCTGAGGAAAACAATAGAATCTTTCGTACTTACTTAGTGCAATAATCAGTATTAATACACAATAAGAAAAACCGTGATACAATGTATCACAGCGGGCCCACAGACAAAACTGACATGTAAATATTTTGGAAATTGGTAATGGTTGATGTTTAGGCATGGCCCTAAAAGAATTCAAGGAGACCAAGCTTAACCTATATCGTAAGCAAATACCTATCCGGAGTAGATCTGATATCAAGTATAATATGTTGAAAAGTAAACTTATGGTATGCAGTCCATAACGGTCAATTCTATTATTTTCATTGTCTATATCGATTCATATTCAAATTGTAAAAGAAATTTACCGCTTGATTAAAAAGATATAATTTTCATGGAATTTTATAGCACTAGCCTCACTTGTTATTAGAATGTAACTAACCAGAAAGAACAATTTGTCAATATTCAGTAACCATTATAACATAAATTTGGTATTAATGTATTCGTATACACTGTAGAAATACAGTAATAACACATTCACTTATGAGCCTGCCCAAATGATAGTGACGTAGATATGTCTACAAAGTTAAAAAAAATGATAAAAAGCTAAAAACTAAAAGAAAATGCAAATTTTATTAATGTGGCATCCATTCCACACTCAGACTGATACATTTTGTCTTTATACGATATTCAATGTAATGGCAAGATGATGAACTTTTAACGTATAGATTTTCAAATAAGCAGATCTAAAATCAGCCATTATACTTATTAGTTTCACATGAATGAAGATTTTTATGATTATTTGCAGTGAAACACTTAAAATGGTTAAAAAGGTGAAAAAGATACGTAAAACAGAAGAAAAGAAGTTTAAAAAATTGGATTCGGATACGTTTTTGAACTCCATTCGTAAAAGTACAGTGCAGACGCCTTGACCAATCACACTAGTACCGATTACATAACCTTATAATGAGAGACAAATCCATATAAAGAACGACAACTCTTGCGTTTCTAGAAAAATAGACTGTGTCTACAGTTTTCGTCAGAGAAGTACCTCAAATGTTCAATGTAGAGAGACGCATACATCGATCTGGTGCTTAAGTATCCATGCATATTTTACTCACCACGTATTGAGTATAGTTGGCCGCTTCTGCGGCCCGCAAATACCCTTGCACGATATTTCACACACGGGACATGCTGTGATGCAAGTATCCGATCTGCCAATCAGTAGTTTGAATAGAATTGGACACTTCGCGGGTATGGGCAAATCTATACTTTTTTCTTTGTTTCCTTATTAGTTTCAATTTTATTCCTTTAACTTATTAAATACTTTTCATCTATATGTTATTCTTGATCTTAAAAGTAAGGAAATATATTCACGTTTGCTCTTTTTGTTAATAGTTATAAGACAATCTTGCCATAATGTGCGTATTTTGCCAAAAGGTCTGACTACAGGCAGAGCCATGTCTATTTGTCTCTAATGTAATAAAAGCTTGTGGTCCAACCCTTTTGCTATGTTGCAATAATATATTTGAACATATTTTCTACATCACATAACTGTTGATTATCATGCATGTATATTGTATTCTTACAAAAGAAAATGTACATAAGCAATCAGATATGTGTCAATCAACGTAATAAAACTGACAAATTAGATGGCGCTATCGCTCAGCTCTGTAACCAACCGCCCTTTCCCGAGCCAAGCTTTCGTTGTACTATGTGTTTGTGAGATAACCATTTAAGGTAAGACGCACCATTTAACTAGGAATTGAGCAAAATAAAGAACAAGGAAGCGCGAGAAACGTGCAAAACGGCGTATCGGAACGGCACATTCGGATTTTTTATCCAAGCCGGAAAAATCTCGTATAAATATTGTTACATCACTTTCCAAAATACTGCTTTTAATATTATATTTGGCTGTAACCAAGGATTTTGAAATAACTTGGCACAAATGTTCAAAGGATCAAGACGACGTGTTGCGTGCAAGACCCAAGTCCCTACCTTCAACGTCAAGGTCATACATAGGGTTTAAAGGTAATTGAATCCTGTTTATATGCATACATTCGTGTCCAGACTGTAACTTTGTCATGTATTGAAGGATTTTAAAATAACTTAGCTCAAATGTTCAGCATAATTATCAAGACGACGTGTCGCATGTAAGACATCCCTGTCTCAAAGGTCAAGGCCACACTTAGAGTTTAAAGGTAATTGAATCCTTTATATATGCACACATTCGTGTTCGGGCTGTAACTTTGTCATGCATTGAAGGATTCTAAAATTACTTTGCACAGATGTTCAGCACATAAAGACGACGTGTTGCATGCAAGACCTACGTCCATACCTCAAAGGTCAAGGTCACACTTCGAGTTGAAGGTTTTTTAAATAATTTGGCACAGATGTTCAGCACACCAAGACGACTTGTCGCGTGCAAGACTCATGACCCTTCCTCAAATGTAATGGAGTTCTGTATGCATGGTAACTTTGTCGTGCATAAAAGGATTTTAAAATAACATGGCACAATTATTGAGCACTTTAATGGGATAGCCTTAACCTCGGGTAACTGATTAGCGGGAACTCGGCAGTACCTGTCGATTGTTCAATGAACATAAGACCAAAAACCGATTGACATTGACTAAATATACACATTCGGAAGTTTTCACATTTTAAACATGATTACATGATTGAAAGTCGTCAATTGAAATTTATGCATGGATTTACATATTTTAGTCTTTCCAATGATAAAAAGACGTGTTATAATATATTTTGCTTTAATTTCGACCGTTATTAGACATCACTTTTATAACGAAAAGAGACAGACTGTCATCTTCTGCCAATTTAAGCTATGTGGTATTAGTAAAAATACAATGTTATTCTTTGATTTATTATTTGTAATCACGATATCCTATTTACATACCCTGTAGCTCTGAAGGCATTCAATGTTTTCTGAATAATAAAAGATCAGGCTAAACCTATTTTAGGGAATGTAGCATTTAGCATACTTTCGAATTATATCAGTAATAAGACAATTATCTTTCTAGAGTTATATATGACAATTGCATTAGCAAAATATAAACCAGTATATTACGGTTCATTGACGTATGAACAACTTTCATACTAAGACAAAATCGAAACTTCTATAATAAGGATCTTCACAAACAAATCAATACCCTTAAAGTATCTTACATTGCCTACTGTGGAGGACTGGATTGTCCGGTCCAGAGGGAAAGCGGGGGAATAGGAGGAACTGAGCGATCATTTTTCTTGCATACCTAATTTGATTTCATTGCAGTTTCTACGAGAAAACCACTTAATACCTTGTTTAGCGATAAATCAAAACTTCATGTTGATTAAACATTATTTCCTGCATTGAACCCCTTGCGTTAGAATTTGGTAGGTTTACAAGCGAAGTAAGCACTGTACATGAATATATAGTGCTTGATCACATCCAAAACTATACTTAATTAACGTGGTGATACAAAATAAAATTACTCGTATATCCGAAACAGAAATTCTCCTGACTCACGTCCAGTTAACTTGATACATGTGACGATACCATCTACACTGACTCTATTTACTGTTTTTGTTTACACTGTGACGTCACTTATCAAGCGAAGCTGTGAAGTGATTTATCATGGAAGAAATTCAGTCAATGTCCGCAATTTTTGTTTTGAAAAACGCAGGACTGCATTTTAGTACTTTGAAATGTGAATAGATCCTATTGACATACACGCCTTTCTTGTGACATCGCAAAAAGCGCCATTTCTCTTCGCAATAACGCTCGATTCAAGACTACATAGATATTCGCTACCAACAATTTTCAGAACGTGAACCGTTATTGCGTCTCCAGAAAATTTTGAACCAACAGAAATTCCTGTCTTTTCCGTAAAGTTTTTGTAGAATAATGAATAATTCAGTGTTGGACCTGCTTATGTTTTGTGTATTTTTTCAAATGGAAAGCCATAGAGGAGAAATAAGTGTACATTTCTATTTATCAAGTAGATTATCTAAAACATAGCTGTTTGTGATGTAAATTTAATATGGTAATTGTTTTGTAGTTTAAATAGTGCAATATTCTCAATAGCAAGGTCTTCAAAATTTCAATTTTACTACAGAGTGCTGAAAATAAAATAACAAAAATATTTGAATTCGTACAGTCAAATGCAATTTAGATGAAAATGGTGCTATTCTAGAATAAACATTTATAGAATGAAAGTAAACAGAATATCATGAATAAAGACACATATTGAAGAATCTAATAAAATATTTATGAAGCAAGCGATTTGTTTGCTATCTTAATTACATTTGCAATTGATTCACCTCCGATATCGCCCACAGATTAACCTTTACAGTTCACGTATTAGTCATGTACTATCATTTCACACGTAAATTAATTCAAATATACTTAACAATGTATTTCTTCTGGAAATACTGTCCATGGGCAATGTTCACGTTTTCGTAGAAACTTATTAATTTGTTACTCGTTTGATCTTATTATGTACTATGACACCTTTTATATGTCTACATCCCACGAGTCGTCTATATAGTACACAGTAAATATGAAAGAAAGAATCGAATATACATGTCTTCATTCATCAAAATCCATGTTTTGCACAGAACCATATTAAGAGATTTTCGTAATAATGAAAAACATAGAACAAAATTAAACACTTCATAATGACTTGACTTTAAACAAGTGGGAGATTCCTGTAATACATTATTCAGTAACTGATATATATATATATATATCTTTATTTCCTCCAATGGTTTCAAAGTCATCGGATACAGACAGTGTTTGTGAGGTGTTGTTGGGTTTATGTCAACCTTGAAAGTGCATTGGTGTCACCCCAGTACTTATTAATTAAATGGGAACCCTTACAGTCTATTGCATTACTAAAAGGATATGTTACAAATAATCATTACATAATGTAAATACAGCCAAAAGAAAAGTAAACATATCATGCATATTCAATGGTTCCGTTAAGCAATTACTCATAATTATTATATAAGACAGAAAAAAATTATTGGTCTGGATCGAAAGCTCTAATATTTTAGAATCTGTGAACTTTGCTAACTGTTCAAAAGTGAAATAACACGTCGGTAATGTGCCAGCGTAATAATTCACGATGGCGAAGCCCTCGTGAATTATTCCGCCAGTCACATCACCTCCGGGGAATGCTTCAATTTCGATAAAGCACTCCAAGCCATAGATTATTTCTTTAATAAACTACTGTTAATTTTTAACAGTTCAAACATTTATTCTCCTGAACTTTCCAGGAGAACTGAAAGTCCAAGGATCACATTTACAAGAAGCTCTCATTTTATCAAAAAAGATGTCTTACGGACAGAAACGACTTTTATTTATACCAAAAACATTCATAACTTTGCTTTTTTAAATTGATAAGTACATATTAAAAATACATAGTGCAGTATTTTTTCAATGCTATTACAAATAATAAGAAAGGATTTCTGGCAACTCTTTTTCATGAAGAATCAACTTAAATACAAAAGAAAGGCATATGTCAACATTGTTTTAGAGTGAATAGAACATGGTTCTATCATTACCCTATTAATAATTTTATGTTACTGTATCAGTTAATCCAAATTGATCCTGGTATTTCAATACAAATCGTGGATTTCCACCAGGCCAAAAATGTTATCTGTGTTTCGGGCAACCCGCCCCTACCTGGCAAAACCCTCCGACCCTATAGAAAATTGGGAAAAAAAATTAATCTGTCCTTACCTGGCATTCTTGGGAACGTTGCCCTAAACACAGATTGTTTTTTTCCAACCTATAGAGAACTTTTTCGATTAAAAAAACAAACTTTGCCCCTACCCTATCAAGGACTTTAGGGACCGTTGCCCTAAACACAGATAATTTTGTTTTGGCCCTAAATAAATGATAGAACTGTGGACTTCAGTCTGGTGTTAGCGACTGACTTGAAAGCCGTATTTAGAATCAAGCTTATAGTGATTCGAATAATGATGTGTAGTGGTGGAAGATCGTATAGTGGTTCAAATATATCTAAACTCTTCATTGAAAATGAATATAACAGAATTACGAAGGAAGGACGGACAAGATGATGAAATGCTTTAACACTAGTTTCCAAAGGTCATATAATAACTGTTGAATAACTGTCTAGTGACAAATAACAACATTTATCATTTCACTTTGGCATTGTTCAACTTCTTTCATATCTTCTGAAATACTTAATGTAGACACAGCATGTCGCCTCATCAGCGTCTACGATAGCAATAATTACTTCGCGTTCACTCGTTTATTAACAATGGCAGGTTGCGCCTTGTTTTTCCAATTAGAAGAGCAGGTTGCGCGTGTCATAGTAGTGAAAACCTCCATTTTATGAAAGGTTTAACATTGCTCCGTTGTATTCTCTGTACAGTGAAAAACAGACATCGGAACTGCAAAAAAGGACTCGCGCAATTTCCGTCATTTTCATTTATTATTCAAACAGTATCGCAGACACTGTATTTGCTCACGAAAACAATAATATTAAAATTATGTATTTTCAAGTTGGCTACTGGTTTGTAAAGCAAAAAAGCTTATGTTACACGAATACAAATAAACGTCACTAAAGACTAAAGTTTACCAAAGTGATCGTTATACTAGTATTTCCTGAGACCAGACTAGGAACGGCATAAACGTTGAAAGAAAATCTGCGTTTTGTTTTACTAGTATTTCTTGAGACCAGACTAGGTTAGGCGTTAACATTGAAAGCAAACCTGAACTTTTGTGCATGATTTACTAGTATTTGCTGATACCAGACTAGGTTAGGCGTTAACATTGAAAGCAAACCTGAATGTTTGTGCATGATTTACTAGTATTTGCTGATACCAGACTAGGTTAGGCGTTAACATTGAAAGCAAACCTGAATGTGTGTGCATGATTTACTAGTATTTGCTGATATCAGACTAGGTTAGGCGTTAACATTGAAAGCAAACCTGAACTTTTGTGCATGATTTACTAGTATTTGCTGATACCAGACTAGGTTAGGTGTTAACATTGAAAGCAAACCTGAATATTTGTGCATGATTTACTAGTATTTGCTGATACCAGACTAGGTTAGGCGTTAACATTGAAAGAAAACCTGTACTTTTGTGCAAGATGTACTAGTATTTGCTCAGGCCAGACTAGGTTAGGCGTAAAAATTGAAGGAAAACCTGTAAATAAGGTGTATGCTTTTATTTCTTCTTGTATAACCTTAATTTGTTCCCTTCTTGAAATGAAGAAGTATTTTATTATTATTATTATTATTATTATTATTATTACTGTTGTGTGAGATTTACTAGTATTTCCTGAGACCAAACTAAGTTAGGGGTTAACATTGAAAGAAAACCTGTACTTTTGTGCAAGAATCACTTGCATATGCTCAGATCATACAAGGTAAGGCATAAATATTGAAAGAAAACCTGTACTTTTGTGCAACAGTTACTAGTTTTTGCTGAGACTAGACTAGGTTTGGCGTAAACATTGAAAGAAAAGCTTTACCGTTGTGCAAGATTTACTAGAATTTGCTGAGACAAGACTAGGTTTAGCATGAACATTGAAAGAAAACCTGTACTATTGTGCAATATTTACTAGTATTGGCCGAGAACAGGCACTGAAAGAAAACTTTTACTATTGTGCAATAAATTTCAAAACTATCAAACTTTGCATGTTTCTTTAAATGCGTTGCAAATAAATACACATCTATCCGAAATACAAGTGAATATCTGCTCTTGTGGAAAATATTTGCCGTGTTCGAGTTCTTCTACTTCTTTTTCTTCTGAAAGACTCACTGTAGGTTTTCATATGTCATTAGCAGTACATAATGCCTATACCTATCAGCTGTTTATATCAGCTGTTCTCTGTTGGCTAACCTGTTTACTAATATGACAGATTGACCTAGTTTCTCATTATCCAGAAATGCAGGCTGTTCCGGAACAGTCATTGTGTTATACTATTGAAATTGGCGGTGGTTTTGTTGTTCCGTAACAGAAAGAAATTCTAACTCTCACGACGTCAAACATTATATAAACGTTGTCAATATATTGTCAATTACAGTCATATCATTTTTACTCACTAAAAATCAGCTAAAGAAATTTATGTGTAAGAGGCACAGTTGAAATGGTCTCTATTTCGAAAGGTAATGGTCTAGAATGTTCACAAAATTGTGCATGAGATTTGCTGAAAATTCTGTCTCGGATAACCTCTTATTTATTTCTTGTTTACTTTATAATACAATGTACGTAACTCCTTAAATAGTTGCCATTCATACATCACTAGCTCTTCAAGCTTGGTTCGGCAAAACATTAAAGGAAACCCTTATTTTTCTACAATATAATTCAAGTTCTAGAGTCGAAGGACATAACATACCAAGATCCATGCAAAGAGCGCTGTTTATTTGACAAAGTATTGACAATATCCTGTCACTAGTTATAATTAAACTGTAACCTAGATTTACAATATTATATTAGCTATTGCCTGATAATTTTGAAGCGGACATAAAATCGTTTTGTTGTCCAGCTTACTACTGGACTCGGCCAACATTACTATACCAAAGGCCCTTTAAGTCACACTTATCGACATCGATTAATAGGCTACATGCAACCACGGCAAACACGTTTACAAAAGTCCTGTCTAGAATCTCATTTCTGACGTTCTGCACATTTACAATGATGGTATTGAATTTGATAAACTTTGCAAGATAGACTTGAAAACTTAACAATCACTCTACTTTTAAATTGTTCTTTGCGACCCTGTTGACGTCCTTAGACAAAAGATAGCCATGTGAACGACAAAGAGCCATCATGGCCATCTTGTTTGCATTTCTGTTGAAAATTGTGTTTGAGATAGTATCCACGAGGAGCAATTTGAAGACCAATTCATAGGAAGAGCACTTATTTCTATGAATTCCATAGCCAAGCCATAGGAGCTGTGTAACTGAAATTTATCTATCAATATTCATATATGTACTTGTACTTTACATTTTTGCCGTAGGACTAAATGCAACCTGTACTGTAGCGCTTAATATGTTTGAAATTGTATGCTTTAACTAGTCAGGAGTTATCTTTCTTTAATACATGTACATAAAATCTATGTTTCCCTTGTTACTGTTCTTTCCTTTGTACAATCACAATCTGCCTTTCCTCGTGTGAACATTTTATGTGAGAATCACGGTATTCTCTGCTCACCTAGAAAAAATATTGTTTCTGCGAGTGGTACAAATTATATTGTTAGAAACAGGTTAAATGATCATTATCTGTAAACATAGTTTCCCGGTTTGACTGAGAATTTGTCTTGTAAAAATATTGTATTGTGTAAAAGTTCATCAATGCAAAACAGTCAGTGTTTAGAACGCTTAAAGCGTTCCAGCAGAAAGGTGAAGATATTCACATTGGAAAATTAATCCAAGCTGGATTTCGGTTATACATAGACATATTATCTTTATTTTTACGACCTGGGGTACCTTGGGTATCCTCAAACGCTATCAGATTAGATCTGGAGGTAGGATTTACAAAATGAAAATGGAATCTTAACTCGAATGGACACATATTTAAAGCAGATTTGTAGTATTCTCTAAACAATCATTTCAAATCTTATTTCTACAAATCGTACTGAAATATCAACTTGGCCCTGTCCTGTACTTCTTTGCGCCAAAATGCACTGTCATTAATACATACTACAAGCACCTCAATTGAACCACTTAAGTACTATTTACATTGCATCCAACTTGTGATAGACACATATAATGCCAGTTACTGAGAGTTCAAGGTATATACAGAAGACAATGCGACCTTTTACTGCTACCGACGATAGTCTGTAAAGTCATAAAATGTGACATTGAAGTTGTGAGCACTAATGGACTGCAGTAATTAATCAGTAAAGAGAGAAGAACAATTCAGTAGTTGCGCAAGTCTGTCGTTTACAATGAAACAGTATTTACATAATTTTCTTGCACAGCGGTATTTTAGTCCTAATGAAACGCATACGGAGCTCTCCACTTTATATTATACTGCTCTCATATCTCCACACACTAAATCGGGAGGGGAGACACTTTGATAATGCTCTGTCTGTCTTTTTTGATGGATGTCACAAAGATTGTCTGCGCATCTCCTCTTACACCGCTTGGCGGATTTCAGTTAAACACTTTACACGAGTGATCAGCCCAAAACCTAGTTGTGCTATTTCGGCATTTTATGATTCAGTTATGTAAGGCGGAGTGTTTGCCCTTGATTTGTCTTTTTTAAGATATCTATGCTAGTTATCCTACACCCTCTATGCATTTCAACCAAACCATACAGGAGTGACAGTACATTGTATCTACATTTGCATATCATCAGCATGTTCCGGTCTAATGACTTTTAGCGGAGTTATTTTGTAAAGTTTTATAATGTCTGTGCTATCACTCCTATATGACTGGATGAATTTTAATCAAACAACACATGAGTGACGAGTATCATGTCTACTCTCTGTTCTAGTTCATTGATTATACACTCAACTGGTTTAGAAACGCAAAAGTGGCAAACTATTTATTTTAACAGTGTTATCGTGTTTCAAATGTATTCGAATTTCATACACAACAAAAACAATATGAAATTAAAGTTTCAATAATTCATCGCAAAAAATGACTTAAATAAGTATAAAAACAATAGCGTCATTCAAATAAAAATGTTCAATAGGGGAATTTTTTGCGTTTCTAAACCTGTTGAGTGTAGTGGAGTTGTTGCCCTTGATCTGTAAAATTTTACGATGTCTTGCTATTTCTCCTATATGAATTAATGGTGTTCAAGCAAACTGCATATGAGTAATCAGTAGGAGATTGACATCATGCTCTGGTTTGGTGACAGTTGTTTACCTCCATTTACTATGCCTGGCTATATCTCTTATACCAGCGGGTGTCTTTCAACCAAACTTAACATTAGTGATCAGTGTTATAGTTTTGCACGTCGACGACATGTGCTGGTGCAGTCCGTTGATCGTTTTCTTGGGCCAGATACACTTATGTTTCGTGCTGTCAAGTAGCTACTCTTAGGCTGAGCTACGTTTTCTTACGTTCTGCATCAACACGATCGTCCTGCGTTCATCTCATTCATACAAACTACAAAACCCATGTTGCAGCCAAAAAGAGGGTTAGGTAAACTGCCCGCCTGTAAATACCTGAAATATTGTTTGGAAATGAGCGTTAAACTCCAAAACGAACAAAAACACCCCATACACCACTCTCTGCATTTCGCGTACAATTCGGTTAGCAGATTTTATATATTGGCATTGACTTTGACCTTCTTATCTACTTTTTGGTTATTGTTACACATTTACAATTTTGCAAACATTTCAATATATACCCTAGATAGTATTGTGAAGTTTCATGCTGGGGAGGGGGGGGGGGGGGGGTTCATTCGGGCTGGGACAGGGAGTAAGACATATGGTTTACGGGGAAAACAATCTCTAGTTAATAGTTGATACGGTGTATGTCTGAGCGTGATACTGCTCTACAGCTGAATAAAAGTACAATAAACATCGTAAAACCACGAATAGAACAAGAGAAATTGTACTGGTTGACATCAGCTGTTCTTTGTTAGCAAACCGGTTCATTAACATGACAAGATGACCTATTTTCCTTAAACGAGGCTAGATGTAACCAGAAACATTTGTTAAGCCTTAGTTTATACTTATTTATTTTAGCTCGATTGTGAAGAAATCTTTGAGCTTATCAAGTCACCCTCGAGTCCGCTTCCTGGAAAAACCAGTACTGGTGTCATATGTGGAGGTACGGTCGTGACCTTGGTGGGGCTCGAACCCGCAACCTCCGTGATGAGCGGCAGACACCTAACCCTCTACAGCACCGCTCCACCTTAGCCTTGAAAATGTCAAATTTTATTATTGGCATTTCTGCTCATTCAATTGTTAAAAAATAAATAAAATTAGCGTGAAGTGAAACAGATAAAGACATTGAAAAAAACATGTTACAATAACAATCGTCATTTTCATTTATTATTCATACGGTCTCGGAGAAACAGTATCTGCTCACGCTAGCAGTAATAGCATGATGCACGCTACTGGTTTTTCACGTCGAAATGCGTAGTACAAGTAGACAAGTACAAAAAAACAAATTTTTTGTCTAAGACTTGTTTGTCATACGGTAAAAAGCCTGATAGTTTAGATATACGATAAACAGTGTAACAGCTAGATTTGAAACAATCCGCTTCAGCTGAGCAAAAAATATTCATTTCCGTTGATAAATTACATCCAATAAAACATTATGTACAATGTAGCTTATATCATACGGTCAATAATACCAGCGTAGAATAAAACTTTAACATTATTAAGAAAGTAAAAC
>JAFMSR010001734.1:0-24931 GCA_022818135.1 Saxidomus purpurata
AGTTATCAAACTTAACTGTTTGCTATCCCTGAATACTACAGCAAAGTTTTAAATTAATACTCCAAGTGGTTAAATACAACTCAAGAAACATTTTCACATGGTTATCGTATCTTACTTACAGACAGGTGTCATAATGGTACATAAGTATTCAAACTTTCAAAGTAATATCTCAAATGGAAAAGTCAACAAGTGGAAAAATTATTAAATTTTGAACTTTGAATGAAAAGTCAAAAAGGGCCATAATTCAAATGAAATCCTTGACAGAGTTACCTTCTCCTGTCTGTGTTTGGGATTCATGATGGTAAACAAGTATTCTAACTTTCAAAGTAATATCTCTAACAGTTTAGTCAAAAAGTGGACTGGTACAAAAAACTTAACTAAGATTCTAAGTCTGTAAAGGGCCTTAATTTGAAAAAAATCTTAAAAGAGTTACCTTCTCTTGCTTACAGATGGGGGTAATGATCCAAACAAGCATTCAAAGTTTCAAAGCAATATTTCAAAGGACACGGACACTGTGGCGAGTAGGATAGCTCCCCTTTTCTTTGAAAAGTCAAGCTAAAAGATTTATGTCTCTCCTAGGCAGGCATGTATGCAAGCACGCAAGCAGGCATGCACGCAAGCAGGCACGTATGCACTCACGCAGGCACCCATGCAGGCAGGCACGCACTCACACAGGCACACACAGGCAGGCATACATGCACAGACACACACATGTATGCACACACAACCTCACACGGGCACACAGGCAGGCAGGCAGGCACACACCTAGGCAGGCATGCAAGCTAGCAGGCAGGCACCCAGGCACGCACGCACACACACTGAGACAGGCATGCACACACGCACACATATAGGCACCCAGGCATGTACGCAGGCAGGGACCCACTCACACAGTCACATGCAGGTAGGCATACATGCACATGCACATTCATGCAGATACGCACACAGGCACTCAAGCACGCACTCATACTTGCAGGCAGGCGGGCACTCACCTAGGCAGGCATGCAAGCTAGCAGGCCGGCACCCAGGCTCGTACGCAGACAGGGACCCACTCACACAGGTACATGCAGGCAGGCATACATGCACACACACATGGGCACACATGCAGGCGAGCACACACTCACACTGGCAGGTAGCAGGCAGGCTTGCAAGCAGGTAGCAGGCAGAAGGGCATGCAGAGTGGCAGTCAGGCAGAATGGCATGCTGAATGGCAGGCACGCAGACAGATAAGGCAGGCAAAATGGCAGACAGACAGACAGACTGACAGCACCAAATCAAAATGCTAAGTGGTATATTTCAATTATCTTTTATGTTTAAATATGTCTATGATATTTATATTCATGTTATTATTTTACTTATATAAATACATTGATGGCACTTGCACATTTAGGTGCATCAAAGATCAGGAGGACCAAGATGGCCCTATATCGCTCACCTGAGACTTACTTACAATAGTAGGTGACCAAACTTCAACCCTAAACTATATATCATGAACACAGACATTCTGTTTGACCTTGAAAAGACAAAATTTTTCACCAATTTACATGTATGACTTATGACCTAGTTTTTGACCTCTGATGACCAATATTCAAACTCAAACTCAAATCCATCAAGACAATCATACTGACAAGGTTTCATGAAGATACAATGAAAATTGCAACCTATATTACATATACAAGGGATTTTTTTTATGATTTGACTCTTGACCTAGTTTATGACCTTTGATCCATATTCAAACTAGATTCTGATTTCATCAAGATAACTTATCTGACCAAGTTTAAAGAATATTCTATGAAAATGCAGCCTCTATTGCATACACAAGTGTTTTCTACAATTTAACCATGTGACCGAGTTTCTTACCCCAGATGACTCATATGCTAACTCAATATAGAATTCATAAAAATAGTCATACTGACCACGTTTCATGACAATACAATGCAAAATGCAACCTCTATTGCATGCACAAGTTTTTCTATGGTTTTACCCTTTGACCTAGCTTTTGACCCCATATAATCCACATTCGAAGTATAGCTAGATTTCATAGGAATTCACACTAAGCAAGTTTCATGAAGATCCAATGAAAAATGCAACCTCTATTGCATACACAAGGTTTTTACATGATTTGTCCCTGTGACTTAGTTTTTAATCCCAGATCATCCATATTGAAACTCAACCTAGATTTCATCATGGTTATCATACTGAATAAGTTTCATGAAGATCCAATGAAAAATGCTTACATAAGGATTTTCTGTGATTTAAACCTGTGACCTAGTTTTTGATCCAAGATGACACATATTCAAACTCGACCTAGATTCTATCAAGGCTGTCATAAGGATCAAGTTCCATAAAGGTCCAGCAAAAAATGAAGTATCTATTGTAACACAAGGTTAATTGTGGACAGTCGGATGACAGCAAATATAACAGACGATGGACACCAGGCGATAACAATAACTCACCTTGAGCTCAGGTAAGCTAAAAATACAAGTTTTGTGAAAAGCTTTTTAAAATGTTAACAGAGGTCACTGTGATCTTGACCTTGACTGACTGATAGGTGACATGCAGACATTCCTACCAAGTTTAAACAAAATCTGACTAAACCACTAACCACATCTAAATAGCAAAAATGCCTTGGTATGGTACTTATACTTCTGGTAAATATCATTAAATTCTGACCAGGGGTTTTGGAGATAAAGCATCCACAAGATGCTGTGCACTGCAGACAGAATGATAGACATTCTCAAAATACTGTTTTGTGTGGCAATTCTTTTGTTAAAATTGAAGCACAAGACACAAAAATAGTTGCACAAAATTAAACCAATGAAATCAATCCATTGTACTCTAACCCTAAGATAGTCCCACAAGTATGTCCTCTTCAGTGTAGACAGACCGACAGACAGGCAAACTGAAGCCAGTATACCACCCTTACACTAATTCATATGTGGGGTGGGGTTGGGTTTAAACAAGAGCTGTCCATAAGACAGTATGCTTGACTATACTTGTAAATAAAGCAAAACTTTAATCTTTAAACAGCAAAACAAAATTCTGTTGACTAAGTTTAAAATAGAAAACTGTTATCATCAAAGTCCAAAGTTACCTACAGTAACTTAATTATTTGATACCCCTGAACACTATCGCTAAGTTTCAAATATCTTCTCTATGTGGTGACTATAGTATGTGCATGGTAGTACCTAATGCACATAAGAATTTTACCAAATTTTTTAAAATAACAAGGGCCATGATTTTTAGTTAATTCAGCCAGGAGTTACTTAACTTGACAGTATGACTTTAAATACTAAGTTTCAAATAAATCCCATAAGTGGTTACTGAATCTTCTATTATTATAGTACCTTGCATGCAAAACTTTAACCAAACTTTCTAATTAAACAAGGGCAATAATCTATAATAAATTCAGTCAGTATTTATCTAACCTGATTGTTTGATACCTTTAAAGACTATGTTGAAGTTTAAAATCAATCCCACGATTAAGCAGTTACTGAGATATGTGCATGATAGTAACTCGCACGCAAAACTTTTCTAAGTCAAACAAGGGCAATAACTTCATACAAGAGTTATCTTGCTCGAATGTCTGACACCCCTGAAGATATTGATGAAGTTATCCCAAAACCAGAAATAGAACAAAATGGCTATGTTTAAATGATCTCCATTTAGAAACAAGAGCTGATGTGTGCATATATACAGCATTCCATTACCTTCAAACTCTAAGTGTGACCTTTAACTTTGAGATAGGGACGTGGGTCTGTCTTGATGTGCTAGACATAAATGTGCCAAGTTATTTTAAAATCATTCAATGCATGACAAAGTTACAGTCTGGACACGAATGTGTGCATATAAAGAGGATTCCATTACCTTCAAACTCTAAGTGTGACCTTGACCTTTGAGGTAGCACGCAACACGTCGTCTTGATGTGCTAGACAAGTCTTGTGCCAAGTTATTTTAAAATCCTTCAATGAATGACAAAGTTACAGTCCGGACACAAATGTGTGCATATAATTTATAAAGGATTCCATTACCTTCAAGTGTGACCTTGACCTTTGAGGTAGGGACATAGGTCTTGCAGGCGACACGTTGTCTTGATGTGCTGAACATTATTTTGTGCCAAGTTATTTCAAAAGCTATCAATGCATGACAAAGTTACAGCCCGGACATGAAGAAATGTAAGGCAGGACGCACAGACGGACGGATGGACGGATGGATGGAGGGACGGACAGACTGATGGTGCAATTTTAATATGCCACCCTTTGGGGGCATAAAAAGACACTAAGTGATGCTTTATACCAAATACCTTAGCTCGAGATACAGGTTGGTTAAAATATTTAATATGAAATGAATTTATGCACAAAAATATTAAGAAGGACTAAGTAAGCACATCTCATAAATACTTAAAAGCATTCCTTTTTATCTGATTGAAGCGAAAAACTTTGATAAAAGACCTTCCAAGGAATGTTACAGCTAAATATAATCAACTACTTTGTGCTTGAAGCAACATGTAACACATAATAGCTCATCCTAGCATGTGGTGAGCTAACATGGCTGATAGTTCATATTATTTCATAAAAATTCTAGTTCAATTTTCATTTCGTTTTATTTTCTACTTTCACTTTATTAGTTGTTGAATCCCCTGAAACCCGTTTTGTGCCATTTTACCCATGCAAGTCATGACATCACCAACATCAAGGTTACTATTATACAACCAACCAAAACATCATATCAACATTAAACTGAGAATGAAAGAAGTTTGGATACAAAAATTAAAGACAAAAGCACCTGACAGTTTTAACATCACTTTTTAAAGAAAACAACAATGAACAACAATTTTTTTGCAGCACAGAAATTAACAGACACAGAAAAAAAGAAACGGGACAGATAGACTGACAGACCGACACAATGCGATGTGACATCTGTGGTATCATCAGCACTTTGCCAACATTAAAGAAGAAGATACCAGTGTAGTGCAGGGTAGAGTACAAGATTCTAACACATACTTATAAGGCACTCAATGACCAAGTACCAACTTATGATGTGAACATATTAGAAATATACAAGCCATCCAGGAACTTAAAGACCACAAAACAACACTTTAACACTTGTTATGCCAAAAAATAAAACAGTATGATAAATGATGGTGACAGGAGCTGTAAGGTTGTTGAATGCACTTCCCTCTAGTGTAAAAGGACTATAAAACATTGGCAAGTTTCAAAAGACAGCACACTCGACTATTTTGGGTGCTTGATAATAAAACAAAACTTTTATCAGTATAATAGCAAAACAAAATTCTGCTGACTCTTCAAGTATAAACTAGAAAAGTTGAATCATAAAAAAAGTCAAAATCTATCACTAAATATTTAATTTTTGGTAAATTAATTGTTGATACACCTGGACCCTACTTGCTAAGTTTGATATAACCACCATAAGTGGTTACTGAGGTATGTGCATGATAGTACCTAGCAGGCAAAACTTTAACCAAATTTTAAAAGTCAAACAAGGGCCATAATTTGTATTAAATTAATACAAGAGTAATCTGACCTGACTGTGTGACACTCCTAAAGACATTAACAAAGTTTCAAGTCAATAGCATAAGTGGTTACTGAGATATGTTCCATGATATTACCTAGCTGGCAAAACTTTAACCAAAGTTTAAACGTCAAACCAGGATCATAATTTGTATCAAATTTATACAAGAGTTATCTGACTTGCTGAATACACGCTTAAAATAGCATTAAGTTTGTTGTTTGCAAGAATATCCCGATAAAGGATTACTGAGATTTGGTGAAACATCATATTTGAACCACTAGCTGGCAAACTTACCAATTCTTCAATGTCAAACAAGGGCCATAATTTGTATTAAATTTATACCAGAGTTATCTGACTTAGACCCTGGTACACCCTTATAGACATGAACAAGGTTTCACAGCGGACACCACACACATTACAAAGCTGGGCAAATCTTACCAAATTTTGAATGTCAAAAAAGGATAATTTGTCAATGCTAAATTTATACAAAGTTACTGTTTTACTGAGTGACCCTAAAGCATTAACAAAGTTTCAAGTCAATATCATAAGGAGTGGGTACTAAGAACTTCATGACTAGTAACCTGTAGGCACAACTTTAAAAACAAAAGGCAAATTCGAGGACCATCACGCCTACGCCGAGCAATGAGGTAATTGAGCTCAGCCATCTTAGGACTAAATAGATTAAAATCAGCACTGAGCTTGCTGTTATGACTTAGCAATTCCTGTTTGAAGGAATATATATTAATATTTTGCTTTAAAAAAAACTTTTATTACAAGTATTTGAACCACAATACGATCCACTACAAATTTTTTTTTTTTTCTCAGTAAACTTTAACGTCAGTTAGCTAACCCCAGCCTAATAGATAAACTCTTCTTTCAATATCAGCTCTTTTACAAGGATAATAATAGTAGTAGTACTAACAATCACAAATATGGGCATGTTCTTAATATCTAGTGAAGTTAATGAAAATATGTAATGATAATATATATCAGTAGGTTATAATTAATGCTAATAATGATATAATACTAACAGTAGTGCATAATGCATAATGATAGGAATGATGATAATACTAGACAGTAGTATAATGATAATCGCACTTAATAAAGAAAGGATAATACTGGGAACAGTAGTAAAATGATAATGATAATAATGATGATATTACTAACAGTAGTTATAATGATAATGAGAATAACTGAGACTATTACTGACAGTAGTTATCAATTCTACCTGATGAATAATGATGATATTGTCATCAATGTAGTTATATGATAATGATAATAATGATTTTAATACTAAAAGTAGCCATAATGATAATAGTGATATTTATTGCTGCTAATAAACTATTTGCTTAGTTATAACCATAATAAGATAAATTCTCTTACAATATCAGCTTTGAATGCTATTGATCAAATAATACTAGTACTGAAGTAGTAGTAATAACTAGAACAAGAGCTGTCTATGACAGCAAGCTTGACTATTCGAAGCTTGTCAGTAAGATGGTGACAGATATGAAACTTGTTGAATATCCCTCCTGTAAATGGATATTATGTTAAATGCCTTACCTGGATTCTATAAGCAGCAACTTGGAAAGAGAAGAGTGTATAATCTCAAAAATACTGACCTGTATATTTGCATGAACTTTAACTTGTAACATTTCAAAATTTAGGGGCATAAAATTGTAAAAATGCATAACTGCTCGCCTGCTACACAGGTTAGATCATGTTGGTGAACAAGTGTGCAATTTCAAACAATATGTCAATTTCGAGTCCTTGAGTCTGGTAAAAACTTTAACGAAAATTCTAAGTAAAAAAAGGGGCATAAATATGTCAAAAGGCTTAAATACAGTTACCCCGGTGAACATGTTGGGGGATATGGTAAACATAGCATGCTAAGTTTCAAAGCCAGATATATTCAATTGTATTGCAAGATATTTGACGTTATAAAAATCTTTAACGTAAATTCTAAGTTAAAAAGGGACATAAATCTGTAAAAATATCCAGACAGAGTTATCCTCCTCTGTGTAAGGTGTAGATAATGATGGTAAACATATATATTTTAGTTTAAATGGTCAATACCTTTGATACCGTATACATATATATTTGAATGCTTTTGGTGCAAAAAAACTGCAGCCAAAATTAATCTTAGTTAAAAAGGGGCTAAATTTCAATCAAAATCAAAACAGAGTTAACGACAATTATTCTCCACAAATGTCAACTGTTGATGAGCAAAGATATATTTTGAATTTCAAGCCAATACCTTTTATAATATTCAAGAGATTTGACTTTATCCCTGTTTTCTGCCAAGATTATAACAAAAGGATATATTTTGAGCCTCCTTATTCTTCAGAATAGTCGAGTTAAGAGGCACTCATTAAAAATACATGTATCTAACCAATCAACATTCACACAAATGCCAACTCTGATATATGAAGAAGAAACAGCCATTTAATCTACAGCCTGGGATTTATAAATGATAAAAACATTCAAGATGATATGATATTATGGCATTTTCAGAACAGATAAGTAGAAGAATACATGTAGTTAGGAATACAATAAACAATATAAGACAGATTAAAACATGGAGAAATATGACTCTCATGTATGCTGCTGTAGAAACATAGATAATCCAGTGAGAGTTGGTAAGTTTTGAGTCCTATAGTGCTATTTGTTTTAATGACTGACTGCTCAGATTTTATTTTGCTGACTTTTAAATGATGTAGCAATTTTATTGTTGACTTTAAATGTTTAAAAATGTAATGTGGAAATGTTTTGACAATTTCAGAGATATTGCTGCCTATGCCTACTGCTCGAGATGGAGATATGGAGAGGAACCAGACAGATGGTGATCTTCGTCAAAGTATATCAAACAATTGGTATCAACCAATAAAATGCTGAATTCTGTTATCTGCAGACTATGGTGATTGATAATCACAGATTTACTGCAAACTGCTACCTAGATTTTTACTTTCCTTGTTGATTGTAGCATTTACTTTTACATTCTATGCTTGAATATATCATTTTTGAGAAGTTAAGTTTTTTCATGGGGAAACTGTTAGCGAGCAGCTTTGATCAGTTTGAGCTTTAAAATGAAATTCGATCATTTAGTTGAGAAATTGCAAGTTATAAGAAATCTGACCATTTCACTTCACCTGCTGTTCAAGAAATGAGATGCAAAGACTGTTCAGAACTTCTGTTTAGCTTGACTAATCAAAGAATGAGGCTATAGCACTCGCCACAGTTAAAGATTGTTTTTAGATGCTTATATATTCTATACCATCAAACATGTTTACTTCAAAGTTGACATATCTGTTAAATGGCAATATAAACAACTGCAGCAAGCAAACATAACTCTGTCAAATATATTTGCATTGTTATGCCCCTTTTGGGAAGGTGATTACCTTCCATAGTCTTTGCACCATAATTGGATTGTGCCTTGCAACAACCATTGAAACTTTTTTCCTACGCTTATCAATACAGTGCTATAAAATCAAACTAAAATCTTCCTTACACTCTTTTTCATGTACAATCAGTTTGATGTAAAACTTTAATTTTGACACTTTATTTTCAAACTAATGTATATTAATGAAAAAAAAACCACAAACATGAACAACACAATAAGGAAATTTATAATCATACAGGGAATTTAAATTTACTTCAATTCAAGACACTCTGTGAATCAACATAAAACATCAGCATCACAAATGTTTGGAGAAACAATTCTAAGAAACAAATTGTACGTCTAAATATCAACAATACAAAAATCACAGAAACAAGAAAACAGGACCACATTTTTAAGGAAGTGGGGGGCCTCATTCAAGGAGAAAATGCCTACAAGAGGTCCCACTACATGAAGAAAACCCAACAACAACAATTATCAACGTACCAAATCAACAACAGCAGGTATATGAAACCTCTTAACAAGACGGCCAAGATGGCACTATTGTACTCACCTGGCTACCATTGGCTATTGTACAAGGTCATAAATAGCAGAAAGGAAAGTCCACTACACATAATGCTATATTCCAAATATCTGAGCTCTCAGGGCATAGTGGTGCTAGATAAGAATAATTTAGGTGACCTCCCCCCCCTTGGGCAGGGTCAATTTTGACCCTGGGATCAATATTTGAACAATCTTGGTAGAGGTCCACTAAGGAATGTCACATGTCAAATATCTTAGGTCTAGGTCTTGTGATTTTAGAGGAAAAGATATTTACAATTTTTCTTATCAAGTGACCCCCCTCAATTTTGACCAAGTGGTCATGATTTTGAAAATGTTGGGAGAGGTCCACTAGGCAATGCTCCATATGTGTATGCTTTGTGGTTCCAGAAGAAGATATTTAAAGTTCTTCCTATACAAGCCTATGTCATCAAGTGACCTCTTAGAAAAAGAGTCAATTTTGACTCAAGAGGTCATAATTTGAACAATCTTGGTAGAGGTCCATTAGATATACTTCATGCCAAATATCTAAGCTCTGAGCCATCCAGGTTTTGAGAAATAGATTTTTAAGGTTTTTCTTTTCAGTTGCCATGGCAACCATAGTTCTGCATGGAAAGGAATTCTTTGAACACTTTTCATTGAGCTTTAAACAAGAAACATCCCTGCCAAGTTTCATCAACACTTGCTTAGTGGTTTCAGAGATGTCACTTTGTGCCTTAAGTTTGTTAAAAAGAAACAACACTAATAATTTTACAGAAGTCAGACAGGAAAATATTGGACAGACAGCCAGAATCCTTCTATGATACTTACAAACACCAACAAGACCTGTCATTAGGACAGCACTCTCAACTTTTTTCAGTGCTTGCCAATAAAACAAAAGTTTGTCAGTAAAAGGCAAAACAAGGATAAGTTATATATAAACCAGGGCCACAAGTAACAAAATATTAAGTCAAGAGTTACCAAATTTAATTGTTTGATATTCCTGAATATTACAGCAAAATTTTTAAATCAATACTTTAAGTAGTTAATGATACATGTGCATGACAATTCCAACTGCACACAAGATTTTAACTAAGAATTTCAAAAAAAAGTACAAATCAAGAAACATTTTCACAGAGTTATCTTTTCTGCTTACAGATAGATGTCATGATGGTACGTAAGTATCCCTATGTCTCAAACAGTTCAGTCAAAAAGTGTTCTTCGAAAAGTTGAGTTAAAAAACGTTTTAAAGCAAGGAAGACTACATACAGACACTTTAAGAGCCAAGCCTCAAAACATTTGATTATTTAGAACACAAAGCTATTGAATTAGGAATTATTGAGATTTACAATGCAACACATAATTTATACAACAAGTTTCATCCCAAGACAATAAAGACAAGAACATTTCCAAAACAGTCAGACCTGCCCTTGCAACCACTTCAGTTAAGGGACATCCAGACCTAAGAGACCACTTTAAATTCATCCCTTGCAATTTCAAGCAACAATCGTCAATCCTAAGAAAAGATATCACCTGTCTAAAGAGACCACAACTTCAACTTCCCAAGTGTGGTTGCTCAAGACAGGTTCAACTGTATTTTCATCAGACCAGTAATGCATAATAAAATCAGAGTTACTTTATTCAGATAGATTTTAATTAAGAAATAATCAATGGCTTGGAGTGCTTTATCGAAATTGAAGCATTCCTTGGAGGTGATGTGCCTGGTGGAATAATTCACAGGGCGGCCCGAGTGAATTATTACCCAGGCACATTACGACGGGAAATGCTTCAATTTCGAACAGCACCCCACCCATAGATTATTTCGATTCTTATAAGTCGAATTTATGAAAACTATCGTAACTACTACCGGACCTTTTTTCAGTCCGGCGTAAGGTGTAAAATAGCATAAATATTGGCTGTTGGAATTCACTCCCCTATTTGGACAACCAGTCAAGATATCATAAATAACTATTTTATACAAACATATTTAAGTTTAATAATCTAATACATAAAATATAAAAAAATACCCGACTGTGACATTATGCAGAAGACGTCAGATTTAGAACCTAACAAAGCAGACAATCGATTTAAAAGCGAACCGTTAATCTGAACTGTACAACGTTTAAACGTGGAGTAATGACGTCAGTGTGATGACGTCAACGTTTTCATTCATCGTTTTGTCTCCCGGAATCAAAACATTGTATGACTTCTTGGCCTTTTTAAAGGAAAACAAGGTGAAGGTATTCTAAGGCTTACTTGACGCAATCAAAAATAATATTTAGGTTCTTAAACACAACTATTTCATGCGACTGATGTATTTATACAGATATCATTTCTAATTGTATATTTCATTTTTATTTCATTTTCTGCGCCGGGAGTAAATTAGAAAAGTCGGAAGAAACTACTTCCATGTCCGAAACTCCGCCTTCTTTTCCGGGTGCTTTAATCATATTAATGCACTTGAATAGACTATGGAAGTATATTTTTGTAACTTTAATTGTAGAAAATGATGAAATTTTAATATGGAGAAAAGAAAAGAATTGCCGGCGAAGGCTTCATTTACAATTTCATGAATGTGCAAAAATGATAACAGAAATTAATAAAACTGTACATTCAGCATTTCAACAAAATATTAGTAACTCTTTGTTAAAAATTGTTAAGTAGCTCTGAGCTACATGTGCCACTTTTTATTATTCTGCTTAAGGAAATAGTTTGATTGTTCCTGTTTATTATCAAAACCTTTTGTATTTACATCATTGATTGACCACTAGTCTCTAACAATGACTTAACTAGCTCAAGGCTTATCAAGGTTGACATGCCATCACTTTGGAGTTAAATTTTTTTATATTGTTTGATTTATTGTTAAATTTTCATTGTTAAATGTGTTGATAACTTCCTATGAGATAGATGTAATCTCATAGGAATATTGGTATATAAACCCCAGCATTTTATGAATTCAGACATTCCAAAATACTTAAATTACTTTACTTACTCTGTGTTTTAAACTCTGTGTTCTTAGTGAAATTAACTAGACATTTCTAATCTTTGTGACTGTAAAACATCTCTGGACTTTGTGTAAACCTATGTGATATTCTTAGTGAATAATTGAACTGTTACTTAACTGAAATAAAAGATTGTCATAGTTTGCCTGAGTGTCTTACTTGGAACTTAAAAAAAAAAAAGACTCTACCACTTGATATTCATTTGAAATTCCCCGAAACTCAAACGTTAAGTATAACGTTTCATAATACTTGTATTAGAATTAAAAAATAAAGCAAAATATGTGGTAAGGGAGTTTTCTTTCTTCAAACACAAACACTTCTACAGCGGATTTTTTACTTTAAATTACTTTATTATCTAAACAAAAGAATAGAGAAGTTATGAAGTAAATTTCAATAAAACGTTTTGAAAAATGTCAAAGCGAACTAGAAACGGAAGCAAATAATGATAAATAGTAATGTCAAGTACAGCGTGAGAGTTTTTTTCCGTAACTCAACTTCTTCGGACACGGACCTATACTTTAACTTACTACAGCTTAATAACACATCAATCATGACTTTAAAATAATCTACTAACGATTATTTTACGATGTCAGCAACATATTGTAAAGAAAGCAAATTAATATAAATAGTTAGAAATAGTTAGAAAAACGGACCCGTGTACATCGGCGTGTGTACATAGCTCCGCAATCAGGTTGAAAACAGATGATGAAAAAACGGGTGAAAAAAGTTTTAATAATAAAAATTGGAAAGTGTTGCCATAATACTGAGAGGTAAATGAAAAGAGAGAAAATGCTTTAAAAATGCTAACATACTTCCATGACTTGAAGTATATAAGCGGGTGTACGGGCAGTTTTTATTCATTTATTCTTCTACTTTTCTGGGTAAAAGTATATATTAATCATTAAGAATATCATTTCAAAACGCTGCTGTTGCTTGTACACAAAATGATTTCTTTTTAAGAAACACGAAAATAATTCTCATAGCTTTAAAAGTGTTGTCATAGTATCAAATAATGGTATTCATATGAAGATACAAAAAAAATGAAAAATGCGACACGGTCGTTTTCTTTCTTCTGACATGATTAATACTATATAGATCTGTAAAAATATAAATGAATATCTATTGATTTCAACATTATATCTTATTTTAACTAAAAGTTTAACATCGTCATACTATTTAAAAGACATTTAGACAAAAAACAAAAAAAAGACCGCTGTGCATGCAGTTTTATTTCAGTTAACATGGACCATAATATGTGTATTTAGGTCCGTGCAGTTAATTATTACGCCTGTAAATTAAAACTATTAATCGTTGCAGAGATTATTAAATTTTTTTAAATCATATCCCCATTTAGAGTAAAAGGGACACATTAAAAAGGTTTAAGTAAAATATATTTAAAACTGTTACCATACCATTTAATGACGAGTAGATGTGTCTGTCGTTTACTTTTTTTCATTGATCATTCTAAATAATAACTTTAAATATATTTGAATGATTAAAAAAAAAAAAAATATTAAAAAAAAAAAAAAAATTTTAAAAAATCCTTTATAAATTTTTTTTTAAAAAAAAAAAAAAAAAAAAAAAAAAAAATTATTTTTTTTTTTTTATTATTTTTTATTACCCCCCCCCCCTTTTTTTTTTTTTTTTATTTTTTTTTTTTTATCTCCCATAGATTTTTTTTTTTTTTAAAAAAAAAAAAAAAAAATTTTTTTTTTTTTTTTTTTTTTAAAATTTAAAAAAATACCACTAAGGGCAAGAGGTTTCATTAGCACATCATTATATTGATGATAGTAACTGTTGACTTCAAGGAAACATTTATCAGGAATATCTAAGAAACATTTAGTGCACAGTGAATTAACTTATGGATTCTCTGGGGTTAACACTCCATTTAGCAAAATCGGTGCCTACACCACGTTTTGGGATTCATAATTGTGGTCTGAGCCTATTACTTTCACAGACAAGCGCAAGACCAAACTAAAACTAGGTAGACAGTGGTCTACAGATGAGCAGTGTCCATAAAAACATTCATGAGCTCCAAGCATGTAAACCTGCATTACTGTTATGCTGGAAAATATTAACTAATTTTCCTATATATTACTAATAATAATATACAGTATTTCATCCTGCATTTTTCCATTTTCTATATCTTCTAAAATTCCATTATATTTCAGTCTGCACATTTTAAATTTCTGTATCTTTCTAAAATTCCAACCTTTTAGGGAAAATAATCTTATAAAAGCTATTTTCAAAAAGTCATTTTTATCATTAAAAATTATTTTAAGATTCTGTTTTAGGATTGGTTACAGATGGACGAAAAATACCCTAAACCCCCCCCCCTGCGCGGGGGGAGAAAAAACCCCAAAAAAAAAACCCCGGAAAAAAAAAAAAAAGGGAGCAAAAGGAGACAACCAATGACCAGCAAGGGGAAACCTTAAAAGATCCCTTTTCCAGCAAGCAGACATAATCAGTGCTCTCTGCCTCTTGTCATGTGCACGTCGTGGAGCAGGCACTGGGTCTCCACAGATACTTGACTTCAGTCTTGTAGCTGTTGGGGCCCTGGCAAACAACGAGGGGGTGAACCTGACAAGGGCCGTTTGTTATTCGCACAAAGATAAGAAGACTCCAAGGAAGTGACGAAGTTCTACAGAATCCCTGCATGCTGCGGACGTGTGTCAGGTTGCAGGGGACCAACACTCAACACTACAACAGGATGGTGGCGGCTTGGCAAGACCTTCCTAACAGTGTTTATGCTGGGGGGAAGGCACAATAGTTCTTTTTAGGGCTTCTTCCTTTAGTTGCGTTCAGACAAACTCTTGTCAGGGCTTTATTTTTGGACTCTAAATTCTATCTTTGCCAGTGGAACTGGGGAGATAATAGACGAGTGTGATGTGGCATGTGCTCTGGAAATGCTGTTGGGCAATGGAACTGGTACCATTGCTCCTGACGAAGTTACAGTGTCACATCATACGGAGGACTACTCTGGAGTGAGTGGTGTGCTATCATGAGACGTCTGGTCATGTTGGCCCACATGCGATAGTGTTGTATCACTTACGCCTAGTTGCACTATGTCAACAGACTTAATAAAATTAATATTGATACTTTTGATAAATTAATAGGTAAATATCTATAATTTTATTTCTGTTATACCGGTATAATGTTGAACTAAGTATGAAAGATTCGTTTATGACTGGTTTCAGCCAGGAGTGTCCTATTGTATTGTAGAAATTAATGAATTACACTTGAACATATATTTGTACTTTGATATGTTTAATTCTTTGTGACTATTATTATTTCGAAACACACTTTAAATAATCATACTAAATTGCTCACATAAATGCCCAATAGGAGCATCCCAGATAACTGCAAAGTCAGTCACACCCAGTCCAACTGGGAAACTATATCCCATTTCCCAACTGGGGGGACAGCCCATTTAACCCCTAACACTCTATCACAACCATACACCCATTGCCAGAACCCCACACAATGAGATAAACACAAACAGGACTCAAACATGTAGACAAACTCCATATATGCATACTGACAATAGACAGATACAAAGCATGAAGTCATGAAGGAGAGGTAAATCATAATACCATCAATTCAGCTGTCTACCCGAAACTCTATTATTTTGTCTCTTTCTTTCTTCTGATAGAAAAAAGTCTAGAAGACAGCTATATCCCCCACCGCATGAAGGAATGCTGAGAGAATACAATTTGATCCCTAAGGACGATCTTCACATTCAGTAAGGTAACCTTTGACCAAAGTTTTATGACAAATTATTCAAGGACTATAGACCCCCAAGTGTGACCTTGACCCTATCTGCGGTATCTGGTCAGGTTGTACCATTGGCTCTGCACATCATACTGATGAAATGATTATTCAATTAAATTTTCATAAAAATCCTTTCAGGGGTTTAGGAGTTACAGAGGACATGAAAAACCAATGACCTCCAAGTGTGGTTTTGACCTTGAGCAAGTGGAGCTTGCACACAGGTTCTGCACATCAACTTGATGAGATGTCAACATTTGCTGAAAGTTATATACAAATTCTTCATGGGGTTTAGAAGATATGGAGTGGACAAGAAAAACCAATGACCCTAAAGACTAAAGTGTTACTTTGACCATGAGTAGGTGGGGTTGGGATGTGGGTTCTGCACTCTGTTTTGATGACTTGAGCATTTTACCAAAATTATTTGAAAATCTTTAAGGGGTTCAGAAATTATGGCACTGACATGGAGAACCAGTAAAGTGTGGCCTTGACCTTGAGTGGGCGGGTTGGCACATGTGTTCTACATGTTGTCTTGATATGAACAATTGACCAAAGTAATATGAAAACCCTTCTAAGGGGTTTCGGAGATATGGAGTGGACACAAAATGTTACAGATGGACGAAAAAGATCCTATATCCCTCCTGCTTTGCGGTGGGGGTTATCAACCAGGCACAAGATATCTTGACAGGTAGAAAACAGTGACAGACAGAAAGAGAACAAGACAGAGGAGACAAAGAACTGTTAGAAACAATGGATTCTCCTTTAAGTTTATCACTATGCCCTGTCCCTTAATATGTTCTACCTTTGCATGAGGTCTGATTAAATTCCATCCTGTAGTTTGAGCTAACCTACACAATTGCCATAAGTCTAATTTTCTATTAAAGTTCTGGTCAAAGCAGTAAAGTAATGAAGGGAGACAACAGCGATTATTGAGAAAGTAGTGTTATGGTTCTTCGAGTACACTTTCTATCTCTGAGAAATACCTAAAGCAGTTGTGGAGTAACCTTCTTGAGGTGTATAAGTCTTTCAAACAGTCAACAAGGTGGATGTTGGTAAAAGTAAGGGGATGGTCATTGATTGTAGGGTTATTATTTAAGAAAATTTATGGGGAGAATCAAGGTGACAATGGTTGGAGGTGACCAATTATTGAGGTTGGACTGTGTAATCACTTGCCTTAGATAGATCAGATTCCATTAATTTTGTTGAATTCGGACCAATTTAAATGTTGTTTTGTTTAGAAACTGACAGTACAAAAAGGTGCTATAGGTACATTGTAGACTAAGTAACAATCATTTTTTAGCTATTGGTAATGTAGCAATAATCAAAAAGCCATAACTGTATGAAAAATTATCCAAGCATAGTGACAGACTTAGAAGCATCCATTGAATACTCACGTGGCTGCTTAGAAATAAACTTGGAACAGACTGTAGATGTTTACCATTCAGGGAGCATATGAGTGACAAACACACAGAGATAGGAGAGAGAATGAGGCAGACTGAATCGTTTATAGAAGGCTCAGGAAAACATAATAAAACAACAGCTAGACAGTTGAATGAAATGCCTGATTGAGGGATAGGATGTAAAAGACATTTACTGGTTATCAAAACAGACAAATGCTTAGCAATAACAGAAAAGACAGGCAAAGACAAACACACAATAGTGACAGACAGACAGACGGGCAGACAGACAAATTTTAAAGGGAGTCAAATGTAAAGAAGAACACAAATACAATGTAGATAATCATTTAATATTTGGGAGGGCCATGGGAATGGGTTTTTCCCCTTTCTGTGATTATTTCTTCCTGTCAAACTGATCCTAATGTAATAAGCTGGCCTGTTAGTCACCCCCCCCCCCCCCCCCCCCCCCCCCCCCCCTTCCGCCCCCCCCCCCCCCCCCCCCCCCCCCCCCCCCCCCCCCCCCCCCCCCCCCTGCCCCCCCCCCCCCCCCGTCAGCTGAGATTTGTGTTACATGAAATGGTATAATATTTCAAAGGTAAGGTCACATAAACTGACCAAAATTGATGCAATACATTGACTGAGCTTTTAAATTAACCATTTCCAAGCTTTTTGAAGTAAGTGTAAAAAGCTAGGTTGAGTTATTATTCTTGCAAAAAAAAACAGTACAAATGTAAATAAGCAAGACTGAGTTATGATTTTTGCAAAAAAAGTAAAAACAGCAAGGCCTGAGTTATGATACACACAAAAATAAGTGAAGCAGCAAGGTTGAATTATGGTTCTTCCAAAAATGATTAAAATGCAAGGTTGACTTATGTTTCTCAAGCAAAATTAAGTGAAATAGCAAGGTTGAATTATGATTCTTGCAAATTTAAGATTATGACAGACAAAAGTACAATTTATGACAGATGGAAAGTGGTCACAATAGTTCACTGTAACACTTTATACTCAGGTAGGCTGAACAGTAAAAGACAAACACATTAAAACAGACAAATGACAGAAGATAGAAAGCCACAGAAATACCACCAGATAGACATCTAAATGGATGGACAGATGATTAGTCTCTTCCTCTTGTCTTTATGCCTGTATCTGTTTATTGTCAGTTCTTCTGCCTAAAGTTTGTATATATGTTTAAATCATGCTTGGGTTTGTCTCAGTGTTTTGGGTGTAAACAGTGAGTGTATAGTTCTTCAGTTATAACAGGGGTTACTGGACTGTTCATCTGTTGGGATGTGGGATCTGGTGTTCCTATTGCACTGGTTGTGACAGACCTTGTTTTGGTTGCTTCTATTCAGCTCTGATGTTAGGAAGTTGCATGTATTATGTATGATCTGTAATGTTGTTATAAACTTGACATAAAAGGTTGAGTTATAGCAGACAGTCAAATCTGTAGAGATTTATGACTGATGTATAAAAGAATGGCATAGCAACCTGTGCCACAGATATACTGAAACTAAGAGGAATGAAAACTTACTACATTTTTCTTCACAGTCATACCAGGGGCAATAAATATCTAAACTGTACAATCAGTTCAATGCAATATTGTTCACTGACTACACAAGAATTTAAAAATTATAAATGGTGCTGTATTTCATCCAATTGGATGTTTATCTAGGGAAAACACCAAAAGGTGCCTTACATAAACCAAAAAGTTCCTTTGTGGGTACTTGCAAAGTAATCAGCTGGGAAAGTCTGATCAAAATAAAGATATTTTGAGGGTTATTTTCATTATTTTGGAATTTCCAAAACCTGTCTATACATATTTTTTATCTGTTTCAAAGACAACGCCATATGAAGAGGGTCAGGATGGCCCTATATTGCTCACCTGAGACCTCTAGAGTGATAACAGAATTTCCTTTGATTTTGAACTCCTGATCTAGTTTTTATAACCTCATATAATACATATTCCAATACAAAATTTATTTCATCAAGGCAGTCACTTTATCCTACTTTTTGAAAATGCAGTGATAAATGCAGCCTCTATTGCATACACAATGTTAACTGTTGACAGACAGAAGCATGATGGACAACGCACCTCCTTCACACTGTTGGAAGAAAGCTCACCTTAAGCACTTCATGATCAGGTGAGCTAATAAAATGTGAACAGGATTTTTCACAATCAGGGTACAATATAGCAATGATTTGTAATGCAATTTATTCCATTACATATTTTTAAGACTTCCTCAATTATTTCATTGGTGAATGACAAGCGGGCTCACCATTTATAGTACTAGTATATATATGAACGAAACTTGAAATTAAATGTATAAAATGATGAAACAGTTTTAAAACTTCTCTAAGCAATTAATTTTACCTGAATATTTTATCAATTGAACTTTATTTGTTATAAGAGAAGTGTTGGCTATTTAACTGCTGAAACAGCACCTTATCCTACCTCAACATCTCCACAAATCACCTTCCATTAGTATTCCAATACTTTGATTAAGTCACCTATATAAACAGATTCTTATCAAAACACAGGAATACAAGTTCTTCAAAACAGCAATTTAACTTTAAAAGAAATCAAAATGCATAAGCCTAAAAAGTCCTTTAAATATAAATCTAAAGTTAGAAAAAGAAGTTGAAAAAAACAACACGTTTGATATAAATGATTCATGAAATAAAGTTTTTGTTAAACAGTTATAGCAACTGCTTATTTTAAGGTTACATAATAATGACTTTGCTTCTTAAATGACATAACTGTATCTATGTTCTCAAGAAACAATATATAATCTAAACCACTTGCTTTCTATAATGTTCAAGGAATGAATTTGTTTGTTTTTTTCCGAATTATAAATATTCTATATTTAGTAACAATGGCCCATCTGTGCAAAGAACATTGACATTGTCTTTCTTTTAATAAAAAGTTCAACAAATTTTAAAGTAAAGAAAGTTTCAAAATATTCCAACCATTTATTTATTGAAAAAAGGCAATTATGGCTCCATTATTGCTCATATCAGTGAACATAAGATCTGCATAAATCATGATAAAAAAGAAAACAATGGCCATTTAAAGTAGAAATGTGCATCTTCAAAATGAAGATTGTCTCTTACTGAATGCTTTTATCAAATAACTAACAAATTATTTCTTCTATTATATGATAAAAGATACACTTGTGCCTAACCTAGGAAGTCTGCTTGGTATATTCCACTTGAAAACAGACTTGCCATAAAGCACATACAAAGGGGTGAATTAAGTGGAAGACGGAGAAAAAAAACAGCGAAAGCAAGGCTTTAGATTACATGAAATACCTACAAAATGTCTGATTTTATACAAACATTTAAATGGCTCAGAACTTCTGCATAATGACTGACCTAAAAACTCATCAGCTATCTTTGTGCACACTGTTTATATGATGATAACCACTAGCATTCTTTCTCTAAGACACTGAATGTGCCTAACCCTGAAAACTTGCTAGTTTTAGACTTTTTTCAAAAAATGCATTGCCCTGACCTCATCAAATCAATTCAATTTGAGTAAATATAAAAAAAAAAAGAATTTTCATTGACCCTTCACCAGTTAAGGTTCATTATGCACAAAGTATTGTCTTAAATGGCTATATGATATACACCTTTTCATTATTATAATAAAAATTCCATGTAGAAAAATAAGATTTGCATCTGAAAATTTTGCCAAAACTTATAGTCTAAACAATTTTAAAATAATGTTCTCTCTTAATTAATGTTTTTTATTAAAATGACTTGCCATGACAGGCCTTGAAATTGTTTGGTCCAATTAGTTTTTTAAGTCAGTCATTGCATGAAAGAAACCTTTTCTATCCACAAATAATTACCCCGGTATATATTAAAAAACAACAACAGGAAATACTAATTCTTCAAAATAAGCAATTTAACTTTACAAAGAAACAAAAGGCATTAGCCTGAAGTGGCCTTTTATACAAAAATCTAAACTTCTGATAAGAGTTTGTAAAAATAAGACTGATATATTTAACAAGTCATGAAATTATTATTTTTGTTGCAACAGTTATATTAGTAACTGCTCCATTTTAAGGTTACATAATTATGACTTTGCTTCTCAAACCACATGCATGTTCTCAAAAAACAATATATATAATCTAAACCACTTGCTTTCTATTTTCAGGGAACAGAGAAATGTTTTTGGGCCAGTATTTTCTACTTCTAGTAACAGTGACCCATCTATGTAGAGCATTGCAACCGACATTGTCTGTCTTTTATTAGAATGTTTTTACAAATATTCAAAACAAAAATTTTAAAGATATTCCAACCAAACTGATTATTTTCCTGAGAAAATTATTGTCCCAGAAGTTTTAGTAAAAAGATGTCAATTATAAACAAGCCTTATAACATTTTTTATGTTACTTGCTTTACAACAGTATATATAGCAACTGCATCTTTGACTTACATTATAGCTTGGCTTCTTAAGCCATAATATATGATCTCAAAAACTAATATAATCATGCATAATCTTAACCATTTTTTTCTACTATTTTATAATGAAAGATACACTTGTGCCTAACCTAGGAAGTCTGCTTGGTATATTCCACTTGAAAACAGACTTGCCATAAAGCACATACAAAGGGGTAAATTAAGTGGAAGACAGAGAAAAAAACAGCGAAAGCAAGGCTTTAGATTACATGAAATACCTACAAAATGTCTGATTTTATACAAAAATTTAAATGGCTCAGAACTTCTGCATAATGACTGACCTAAAAACTCATCAGCTATCTTTGTGCACACTGTTTATATGATGATAACCACTAGCATTCTTTCTCTAAGACACTGAATGTGCCTAACCCTGAAAACTTGCTAGTTTTAGACTTTTTTCAAAAAATGCATTGCCCTGACCTCATCAAATCAATTCAATTTGAGTAAATATGAAAAAAAAAAAAAGAATTTTCATTGACCCTTCACCAGTTAAGGTTCATTATGCACAAAGTATTGTCTTAAATGGCTATATGATATACACCTTTTTTTTTTATAATAAAATTTCCATGTAGAAAAAATAGATTTGCATCTGAAAATTTTGCCAAAACTTATAGTCTAAACAATCTTTAAAATGAATGTTCTCTCTTAGTTAACGTTTTTATTAAAATGACTTGCCATGATCAGGCCTTGAAATTGTTTGGTCCAAACAGTTTTTAAGTCAGTCATTGCATGAAAGAAACCTTTTCTATCCACAAATAATTACCCCGTATATATAAAAAACAACAACAGGAAATACTAATTCTTCAAAATAAGCAATTTAACTTTACAAAGAAACAAAAGGCATTAGCCTGAAGTGTCCTTTTTATACAAAAATCTAAACTTCTGATAAGAGTTTGTAAAAATAAGACTGACATATTTAACAATTCATGAAATTATTCTTTTTGTTGCAACAGTTATAGTAGCAACTGCTCATTTTAAGGTTACATAATTATGACTTTGCTTCTCAAACCACATGCATGTTCTCAAAAGAAACAATATATATAATCTAAACCACTTGCTTTCTATTTTCAGGGAACAGAGAAATGTTTTTTGGCCAGTATTTTCTACTTCTAGTAACAGTGACCCATCTATGTAGAGCATTGCAACAGACATTGTCTGTCTTTTATTAGAATGTTTTACAAATATGCAATACAAAAATTTTAAAGATATTCCAACCAAACTGATTATTTTTGTGAAAAAATTATTGTCTCAGAAGTTTATGTGAAAAGATGTCAATTATAAACAAGCCTTATAACATTTTTTATGTTACTTGCTTTACAACGCTATATATAGCAACTGCATCTTTGGCCTTTAGCTTGGCTTAGCTCGGCTTCTTAAGCCATAATATATGATCTCAAAAAGACTAATATAATCATAATCTATTTAACCTTTTTTTCTACTATACTTTATAATGAAAGATACACTTGTGCCTAACCTAGGAAGTCTGCTTGGTATATTCCACTTGAAAACAGACTTGCCATAAAGCACATACAAAGGGGTGAATTAAGTGGAAGACAGAAAAAAAAGCAGCAAAAGCAAGGCTTTAGATTACATGAAATACAGGTCTACAAAATGTCTGATTTATACAAAAATTTAAATGGCCCAGAACTTCTGCATAATGACTGACCTAAAAACTCATCAGCTATCTTTGTGCACACTGTTTATATGATGATAACCACTAGCATTCTTTCTCTAAGACACTGAATGTGCCTAACCCTGAAAACTTGCTAGTTTTAGACTTTTTTCAAAAATGCATTGCCCTGACCTCATCAAATCAATTCAATTTGAGTAAATATAAAAAAAAAAAAAAGAATTTTCATTGACCCTTCACCAGTTAAGGTTCATTATGCACAAAGTATTGTCTTAAATGGCTATATGATATACACCTTTTCTTTTTATAATAAAATACCATGTAGAAAATATGATTTGCATCTGAAAATTTTGCCAATATAGTCTAAACAATTTTTTAAATAATGTTCTCTCTTAGTTAATGTTTTTATTAAAATGACTTGCCATGATAGGCCTTGAAATTGTTTGGTCCAAACAGTTTTTAAGTCAGTCATTGCATGAAAGAAACCTTTTCTATCCACAAATAATTACCCGATATATACAAAAACAACAACAGGAAATACTAATTCTTCAAAATAAGCAATTTAACTTTACAAAGAATCAAAAGGCATTAGCCTGAAGTGTCCCTTTATACAAAAATCTAAACTTCTGATAAGAGTTTGTAAAATTAAGACTGATATATTTAACAATTCATGAAATTATTATTTTTGTTGCAACAGTTATATTAGTAACTGCGCCTTTTAAGGTTACATAATTATGACTTTGCTTCTCAAACCACATGCATGTTCTCAAGAAACACTATATATAATCTAAACCACTTGCTTTCTATTTTCAGGGAACAGAGAAATGTTTTTGGCCAGTATTCTCTACTGCTAGTAACAGTGACCCATCTATGTAGAGCATTGCAACAGACATTGTCTGTCTTTTATTAGAATGTTTTTACAAATATGCAATACAAAAATTTTAAAGATATTCCAACCAAACTGATTATTTTCCTGAATTATTGTCTCAGAGTTTAGTAAAATGTCAATTATAAACGCCTTATAACATTTTTTATGTTACTTGCTTTACAACGCTATATATGCAATGCATCTTTTGAGCTTACACTCTTAAGCCATAATAATATCCTCAAAAACTAATATAATCACATAATCTTAACCATTTTTTTTTCTACTATACTTTATAATGAAAGTATACACTTGTGCCTAACCTAGGAAGTCTGCTTGGTATATTCCACTTGAAAACAG